>VZSC01006651.1:95195-142839 GCA_013398225.1 Steatornis caripensis
TTGCTGCCCTGATTGTCCTTGCTTATTCCCCAGTCAATTGCAATGGCATGAGTATTGCCATTGTGGACCCCACCCCCCGAGTCGTTCAGTTTAAAGCCCGCCTCACCAGGTTGGCCAGCCTGTTGCCAAAGGTCTCCTTGCCCTTTCTAGACAGATGGAACCCATCCCTCCCTAACAGATTAAAGTCACTGAAGTACGTCCCATTATCATAAAAACCAAAACCCTCACAACGACATCAGCCACGTAGCCAGGAGTTGACGTTCATTATCTTTCTATTCCTGGCTTCACCCTTACCTCTAACCGGTAAAATGGAGGAAAAGATGACCTGTGCACCGACATTTGTCACTGGCGCCCCCAGGGCTTTGTAGTCTTCCTTAATTCTGGTCAGACTCTGGTGTGCAGTGTCATTTGTACCCACGTGAAAGAGTACTAGGTTGGTCTCTGTCCCATCCCCGCTCCACATAAATTTGGGTGTTACAGCAAGCGTGGGAGTTTTTCCCACACCACACAGTGCAGCAGTCTTGGACCTGGAAGGACTGTCCCCTCTAGATGCAAGACAGGTACTTGGCGGGAGGGGCTGGAGCATGAAGGCTTCTCCCTGTGGTTTCCGTTTCTCAGCCTTTCTGCGAACATGGTGGCGGGAGTTGTAGTTGGAGCTGGCTTTCAACATCAGCGTAGGTAGATGTCTGCTGGGGATAGCACAGTGGCATGGTCCTGATGCTTCTGTAGCCTGGGCTGTGGTCCTGCTGTGGGATGTTTGGAGGCATGCAGGATGGTAATCGCTTTCCTCATCCCTTTCCCAGTGGTAGGAGTGGTTGGACACCGGCCAGCACCAGCTGCCGTGTGGGGAAAAACAGTTCGCTTTGCCATCTCTGCTGAGAGGTGGAGCGGCTGGCACTGGCACGAGTGGTGTTTTCAGCCTCCTGCCCCTGAAACTCTTTTGCAAGAGCTACGTAACGTGAGGATCAGCTTTTCACAGCTTTTCTGGTGTGACTGGCTGCCTGACTTGAGTAAGCTGCTGCTGCTTCTGCATCGGCTTCCATGGAAAGGCTAAGAGCAGCAGGTTGGCGTATAAGTCCAGCTCAAATTAGGCAGTGACACCAGGAAAGCTGTGATTCTCTTGACGTGTTCCTCTAAATCCTGTCCTCACTTGCGTCTTAGGGCACGAGGCTCAGCCCCGCATTTTCATCACACCAGTAGAGGATCCTTAGATATCCAAACTTTGTGGTCACTGCTGGTTTGATTTCAGGTTGCTATCCAGAGATGAAAAGCTCCACTGCTGATCTCAGGGACCCATGTAGTTGCCCGTGCCCTTTCATATCTACATCCTGCTCTGTTGTTCTTATCCCTAGGCATCTGCACCGAGTGAGGCAACTGCATAGAGGCATGCACCATGTGTTGGGGTGTCACTGTGTGCTGAGACGCTGCTGCTAGCAAATGAGTTCTTTGTCAGGGCATGGAGCAGAGGCCACCTTTGTATTTGACAACTGAGAGGAGGCTGACCGCACAGCAATGCAGGTAGGAGATTGTATATGCATGGCTTTGCTGTGGGAAGGAGGTGGAAGTGGAGGGTGACATTGTCATGCAAAGCAGAAATGAGTTGTTCATCCCCACAAAACAAGCAGTAAGAACAGCTGCCTGAGCCCTTTGTGCAGGGAAATACCTTGCTCTTGGAGTCCTGTGCCTCCCCAGAGGTCCTGCTGCGTGTGAAAGATGCCCGAGATGGTGTATTTGGCAGGTGGCCACTGCAGCGATACAGACCTCAAGGGAGCTTCTCCTTGGCTGAAGCCAGAGAAACTGTCTCCTGTTGTTTGCGCCTGTCTCTTGTGGTATTGCTGCATTAGGCACTGTGCAGACAAGCACTGCGGTCCTTGCATCACATAATGGCTGGGATTTGCCACGTGGCGCGGTGAGAGTGAGGCAGATAAGAAACGATGGATTGGACTAAGGGGTAGAAAAGCAGATCAAGTCATCAAGGGCTATGCTGGCTGCTTTACCGCAGGCCTGTGTGGATGAACATCTCTCACTCCTATGCCCACTGCTACCCTTTCTGATTTCATCCCTCTAGCCTCCGTTTCAGAATGATGATCTAGACCTGGAAGCAGCCATAGCAAGCGCCCGGCCCCAGCTAGTGGAGTTCCTCAGTCACTGTCCCGACTGGCTGCTCACGACCTCCCAGCGCTTCCTCCCAGGGGCAGCCCTGAATGGCCTGGATGGCATCACCGACCACAGAGAAAAAGCCTCAGTGCTTCTTGACCTGCTGGAGAAGGCTGGCCCTGCCACATGGAAACAGTTTGCACAGTACCTCTGCATGGAGTGTGACCTCCCCCTGGATCTGGAGATACTGCTCATTAGCTCTGCGGGAGAAGGTAATGGAGGTTGGGCCAGCTTCGTCTGACCCTCTCCAAACACAGCCAGCACCTTGGGCCCCCCATGGCCAACAGAGCAGTCTAGGCAGTGAGACCACCAGTGCCCTCACTTGCGTGGTCAGTGCCTTGTCAGTGAGACGTGGCAGTCCTCTCCATGATGTCCAGGCAGCTACAAGCCTTTTTAACCAAGCCACTTGGTTTAAAAAATGATCCAACTTTCCTTCTGGTTCACTCTGTCTGTTTTTCACCATAATCTCTGGAATAAGACCAGTCCCTCCAAAAACAGTTATTGCCAGCAAACAGCAGTAGTTCGCATTTTCAGACGTGCTTTTTCACCAGCTGGACTACGCTTTCCTGCTGTTGGTGGGCACTTTCTTGGCTCTTCCCATAAGACCTGGCCTGATGGAGGGTTCTGTGGACCTCACTGGGAACCTGCGTGGTCATATCATCTGGATTCCTGAATTGGAAGTGTCCCCAGGGGCCAAGTCGCTTTGACCAGAGAAAAAACAGTGTTCTTGAGACACTGAGTCCATTTGAAATGCGGGGGAAAGGTGTGCTGTGCTGTAGGGATGCCCGATTGCTTTTTGTGAGAGTAGACAGCATCGCAATAGCTGTGAGAGAGAAAACATTGATGCAGTAGTAGCTCAGGAGTTTCTCGATGGCAGTGATTTTCTTAACCAGAAAATTTAGCTTCAGCCCATATTTCTTGGTGAGAAAGTTTATTTTGTCAAGTTTTCTCTTCCAGATTTCTTGAAGGAAGGTTTTAAAACTGCTGAAATTTGTTGTGGTATTTTTTTCTTGGAAGCACAACTTTTGGCTTAGAAATATAAGCGTGGTGGGTTAACCCTGGCTGGAGGCCAGGTGCCCACCAAAGCCACTATATCACTCCCCTCCTCAGCTGGGCAGGGGAGAGAAAATATAATGAAAGGCTTGTGGGTCGAGATAAGGACAGGGAGAGATCACTCACCACTTACCATCACAGGGAAAACAGACTCGACTTGGAGAAATTAGTTTAATTTATTACCAGTCAAATCAAGAGACAGGTAATGAGAAATAGAGCTAAATCTTAAAACACCTTCCTCCCACCCCTACCTTCTTCCCAGGCTCATCTTCGCTCGCAATTTCTCTATCTCCTCACCCTGAGCGGTGCAGGGGTTTGCGGTCAGTTCGTTGCTCATTGTCGCTGCCATTCCTTCCTCCTCACGCTCTTCCCTTTCTCCAGTGTGGGGTCCCACCCATGGGAGACACTTATCCGCAAACTTCTTCAATGTGGGACCTACCCATGGGCTGTAGTTCCTCATGAACTGCTCCAGCATGGATCCTTTCCACGGGGTACAGTCCTTCAGGCATGGACTGCTGCAGCGTGTGTCCCCCACAGGGTGACAGCTCCTGCCAGGAGCCTGCTCCAGCACGGGCTCTCCATGGGGTCACAGCGTCCTTCAGGCACCCACCCGCTCCAGCGTGGGGTCCTCCCCGGGCCGCAGGTGGATTCTGCTCCCCCGCGGCCGTCCGTGGCTGCAGGGGCACAGCCTGCCTCACCATAGCCTGCGCCGCGGGCTGCAGGGGAATCTCTGCTCCGGTGCCTGGAGCGCCTCCCACCCCTCCTTCCCTGACCTTGGTGGCTGCAGGGCTGTTTCTCTCACATATTCTCACCCGTCTTTCTGGGTGCAGTTGCACATTTTTTTTTCCCCCTTCTTAACTATGTTATCCCAGAGGCACTACCACCGTCGCTGATGGGCTCAGCTTTGGCCAGCGGTGTGTCTGTCTTGGAGCCACCTGGCATTGGCTCTATCAGACATGGGGGAAGCTTCTGGCAAATTCTAACAGAAGCCACCCCTCTAGCCACCCCCTCCCACGCTATCAAACCTTACCACACAAACCCAATACAGTAAGTTGAGGTAAAAAAAAAAACCAATAAAAATTGTGTACCCCCTCTACAATAAAGCTGAGATTAATTTTTTTGATAGATTTATTTGAAGAAGAAAAAAATACTACCTTTTTGTCCTGTGGATTTGTAATTGCTGTATTTATTTTCCTGATCTGGAAAGGCAAGAAATACAGAAGTCTTAAAATACTCACACCACAAGCAAACCACTTCCCTGTATCTCTCATTAGCAGTTGGAGGCAGTGGCTCTAGAGAAAATGATGTGAGGCATGGAGAGTGCTGTCATTGCACTGCATGTTACCTTGTAGACTATACAGACAGCGTGCATGCACTCTCTTTTTGTGAAAGCCTGTGGCACCAGCTAAGCTGTGCCTCTCCCTTACTGGATAGCTTTATCTGACTATTAATTCTTTTCTGTTAACATGGTACTTAACAAGAGGTCTTACACAATGGGTCCTTGTCAGTGGTACTGGCCTTTAGATCCTGCTTGCAGTAACTTGTCGTTACTTCCATCCGTTGGACAGATGCAGCCTTTGGTAACCAACTGCAGCAGCAGTTACTTCTGCAGAAATGAAACGGGGAAAGACCAGACAAGCATCAGGGAGCAAGGGCTGAAGGGGAAACAGATTGGGACTGAAACTGAATCAGGTTTCAGCCTTTACGTTCTGTGGCATATCATAAAAGAAGACGTCTCTTAAGGCTTCGGAGTTGTCTTACGCTGGTTTAACTGTAGTATTAAGTTTAGCAACATTGATCCTTCTGAAGACAGATCGCTTTTGGTTTTGCTTTAGGCATGGCTTTCAGGTCAGCCTGACCCTCTGCGTAGCTGTGTGGTTACAGGGGCTGTCCGGGGGGTGTGGGCAGAAGTTGGTGGTTTGGAGGAGGATGGCACGGGCCACGCTTCAGAGTAGCGAAGCAGTCTTAGGTTAGGCAAGATTAACCATTGGATTGCCTTAGCTGAAGTGGCTCCTAGGCAAAAGAGTTTATGTCCGTGTGGTGGGCAAGACTGGAGAACTGGTGCAGGTTAAACCAACCTGAGGGGCAGCCCGATCAGAGCTTGGGATGAGTAGTGGAGAAATAGTGGGATCAAGTCTTCCAGCACCAGAACTGGCTTGCTTTGCTTTCTGTGCACACAGGGCAAGAGTCGGGATATTTGAGCTGTCAAACGGATTTCGTGTGAGCCCGTGCCACAGTACACGTGCCCATTTGGAGCCTTATTCTTTGTTGCTTCGTGCCGATGCTGGAGCTAGAAATACCAGAGTCCTGGCCTGCGCTCCCAGCTGGGAAATGCTGGAAATGGCAGTGGGAGGAATTAATGTATGAATACTTCACATGTGATTTTGGAGAGCCATGCTTTCAGGCATGAGTTTATCTGAACAGGAGAGTCCTGGTGGTACACAGACTCCTGTTTGGCCTGAGCAGGAGCTCCCTCTGAAGCTCTGTGAATGTTGTCTGTGGGTCTGGCTGTGCTGAGTAGGGTTTTCTGGCAGCTTGAGCCGTGCAGCGAGTCAGAAAAGGCCCTCAACTGGGCTGCTAACTGACTCTGCCAACGGTTTCATCACAGAAACACCTCCTTTGCAGGAACAGCAAGAGTAGGGCTTCCATTTTTGACCATGGCGTGGTTTTAGACCAGCCCAAGCTGCCCGCACTCAAGGGTTTGTATTTGTCACGGAGAAAAGTTGTTTCACTCCTCCCTTGAAAGCAGAGAACAGGATGCTCGCAGTAACTGTATTTTATTTCCGTTCCAACTCCTTTAGGTAACTTAAGCCAGAAGCAAGAAACATGCATGGATGTGAGTGCCCAGTTGTCTGTGCCAAAAGGTAAGCCTGGGGTGATGTGGTCTTGGAGTTTATCTTCTCTGCCCACGAGCTGGGCAGGGCTACGAGTGTCCCACGTATTGGCCACGGTGCTGGCGAGGTGTGGGGAAGCCGCTGCAACTTCAGGTTTGATTTTTCTGTTCTTGATGCTTTCCAGATGAACCTCCCCTGTTTTGTTTTCTCTCCCTGAATTTCAGAAAAGCCTTGTTGGCCCTGACTATGCTGAGGAACTCGCTCATTGTAGTTTCTCTAGTCAAGGGAATCTCCTGCCCACTCTGCAAAATCCTCGCTTTTTGCGCTTTTACTGTGGTTGGCTCATTGGTAGGTGGAGGAAGTTGGTTTGGCTTTCAAAGGAAGAGCAGACAGACTATTTGGGAGTTGATCCAGCAGAAACAATTTTGGAGATGTCAAAATCAGAGCTTAAAAGAATGGATAGTAGCAGTTCTAGGGCTTTCTTCAGCAGTGAATTTGGGACTGAGGCCTTCCTACTCAGTACAGATCACAAAATGAGGGATTTGTTTTCAAGATCCCTCCTCTTCCTCCACCACTTTGCAGCGGCATCCATCACCCAAGTGTCCATCAGAAGCCTTTGGTGCAATGTGAAAATGCTGAAGGCATGTGCCACCACTGAGCGATGTCCCTGGGCCCTCCTGTTACAGCTGCTGGAATAACTGGAAGCTGCTAAATTCTGAGTTGCCTTCTCGCTCACCAGGTATCCAGTTTCCAGAAAATGAAACACCAGCGCGGGTCCTCCCCGTGTGAAGAGTCTCACAGCAGAAAGAGAGAGAAAGGAGGTGATTTTGGCATCCAGCTTTGTGAGAGGATAAACGGTGGAGGTAGCGGTGAAACAAATGCAAATTATCACAGAAAGCTGCCATGTGCTGAAGCGTGCGCTGGGTGAAAACAAAGCAGGAGGAAGTGAAGCCTTTTGTTCTTGAGGCTGCAGCATAGAGGAGGCACTGTGCTGGGACCCTGGGCGAGCAGAGAGCACAGTGCAGGCCTTGTGTCCCGTGGAGGTGCTTGATGTTGGTGGCAGGGAGTGGGAGTGGTGCTGGATCGCCCATTGGTGAAAAAGAAAAGCTGCTGCTGAAGGAAAAGCTGCTCTTCCTTTTTTTCCTGCTGTGTGGATTTTGGTACTGGCTAAGACTCCTGCTCACAGCAACAGGAGCTTCTTGCAGAGCTGGCTCTTGTTGTTGCTGAGGTTTGCCGGTGCCCTCAGTACCTTACAACTTGTATGTTTGCATCTGCTGTTTGCATTCCCTGCTGCTGTCTGGACAGAGGCAGGCTTTTAGCCCCACGCTCCCTGAGCAGGGAGCCCTGAGCCTTGCCCATCTCTGCTGTTCCCAACCTACCCTTTGCAGTTCCAGCCACTCATGTGGTCCCAGGGACACTTTTACCTCTGCTTTTCTCTCAGAGACTGCTTCTGAGTCACGGCACTGCAAATACAATATCTCTTTTGTCATGTGTGGTTTTCAGATCTTGGTAACAAATGTGACCTTTCTGTTCTGCAGACAGACCTCTGCTGCTAGCTGTTCTGCTGCCCTAGTGAGTAGGCATCCATCTCGCCAGTTGCTGGTGGAATAGAAATTTGAAAATAGTGCTGAAAGTTACTAGGACTAGCTAAGAAAGATTCATGCTTGTCTCAGCTCTGCCCATTCTCTCCATCCGAGAGCGCACGATAAATGAACAGGGAATCAATCTCCATAACCAGCCGTGAGAATCTGTGGGCTGTGCGTTCCCCAGAAATAGCTGTTTCCTGCCCTGTTCCCCAGGGTAATAGAGCAGTTCCTGTGTTCAAAGCAAGGCAGATGCAGCACCCAGCCTACAAAAAGACTCACCAGTGAGGTGGTTGTGGTCAGTGCTGGAAAATGCAGGGGCAGCTTTTCGCATGTAGCTCCTTCACACAGTGCTCGCTGGCCAGCTGAGCTCGTGGAGGCTGGCCTGGCAGCTGGCTTCGCCCACAAGGAAACTTCATGTGGAGCTGAGATATGTCTAGTCATTGATAATTCCTGCTCCGGCTTTCTTTGAGGTCCATCGCACGGGCTTATCCTGCTTTGGGTGGACTTGAGGAGCAGTGGAGAACAATTGAAAGAAATTGGGCCATGGGCTTTGCTATAGTGTGTAGCTGGGATACGTGGTACTGCTGTTTGCTTTATCTCTGTCTCAAATCTGTGAGGCTTCTTTCATATGTTCAGAGCCACTTCCTCCATGCCCTACGTCACTTTGGTTGTGGTGTAACTTTGATTAGGCTGTCTGTAGCCCTTAATGCTCTCTACTTCTGTATGCTCCTCCAAACCCAGAATTGCACATACCTCTTTTCTTTTTCTGCCTTCCAGCAGCTGTGCTGCCAGTAGGGTCATTTCCTAGGATGCTTTTTGATGGGCTGCTGTGATAGTTTTTTGCTAAGGTTCTGGCACTACTTAGCGCTGTGCTTCTAAGCAAATGAGGGGATTGAGCAAAAGAATCTGAGCATCATTTACTAAACCTAACACATTTCTTACGAAACATGCCTTTTAAAATTCATGTTGTTTCCTGCAAAGATTTTCAAAGCCAGGCTTCCACCAGGAGCTTGTACCTCCGTATTTCTGAGGTCCCACCTGGTGTTGGCTGAGAATGTTAAGAATTGGATATTAACAGCTCTGTGAAGCACAGAGGCATGTTCCAATATTAGATAAGTAAGTGTTGAATCCTTGTAGCTGATTGTGTGTCCCAGGGAGGAGGAAGGACCTGCTCGACTTCTCTGCAAAAACACTCAAGTGGAAAGAACAGGGAAGTAGCAGATCACCCTGTGGCAGGCGAGACTGACGTTACCCACTAGGAAAATCTGTATAAATGAACTGAAGTGTTGGAACGATTTGTCCGAAGAGCAGGGAGCTCTGTTACTGAAGGTCTTTAAACCAGCTCAGACCCCTGGTCGCTCCTGAGAGCTGTAGCGTATTTGGAGTGGGTCAAGAGAAGGAATTAGCCTCAGGGGACCAGCCGAAGCTATCTCTCTATAGCTAGGTGCACCTCTGCTTTTACTTCAGCGTTTGCAAAAGTGGTTCTGTAAACTTTGCCTGAATTTGCAAGTAGTTTTATCTCTCCAATTTTGCCTCTTCAGCTCCCCAAATGTTTTGCTGGAGAGTCTTGCTCAGCTCTAATAAACTGCCATTCAAAATGCTCTTTTGACATGTTTCTGACTTTACAATTTTCAGGGTTTGCTCGCCGCCGCCATCGCAGCAGCTCTGAGAGTGATAAGGATGTTAAACAGCAACGACTAGGTATGTTGATGTTCCTGAAGCAGAGTGGTGGTGTGCTTTCCTCTGAGGAAGGACCTGTTTAACTTCTTTGCAGAAACACCCAAGAAATCAACCTCCCAGGCTGAGGGAAACTTTTGTTTAGTAGCTGCACAAACTCTCAATGCAACAGGTTATAAAATATACAGACAACAGGACCTGGCAAATAACCAGAAACATCCATTTCCAAGATATATCAAATCTACCTGAGGAGATGGGATGCACATGGCATAGGCTAAGAACTCTCTTGAAGTGTGATATGCCGGTAAAGCATTCAGTTGTAGGTCATCCCTGTATTTGTTTGCTTTTTTTAAAACCAAATCAAGAGACAAAGTGACAACTTAAACCCCACTAAAGTCTCCACAGTTTCTCTAGTGCATTAGAGGTGATTTCAGCTGGTGTGGTTTCAGTTCACCCTGAAGTAGAGAAGTAACTGAGTGATGACAAAGTCAAGCCAGAGTAATTCTAGGAAAGACTGAGTAGCCTGAGCGGACCTGTGGACTATATAACCCCTGTGTCCACATCCTTTACTTCATCATCTGCCCTTCTGTACCCTTTTCTGCCTCTGCTTTTAGCCTCGCAGTCCCCATGGTCCACCGCTGTCCAGTGTCTGGTGGGGGAACGCGGGGAGCATGGCAAAGCTGGCAGCTGCAGCTGGGCTGGAGTCAATCTTTGACTGGCAAAGCTGGCAGCTGCAGCTGAGCTGGAGTCAATTTTTGACTGGAAGTTTGCATACAGGAGAGTTCTTGAGGAGACCAGATCTCATCCATTGATAAAACTCAGCAGATTTAAAGGCAGTGGGAATAGGGTTTTTCAGAAGGTGCTGAGTGCCCTTAATTCTCACCATGGTTCTTCCTTCAACAAAGAGATGCTGATACCGTCAGGGATCTCAAATTCTCAAAGCAAAAGATACATCCGTTCCGAGGTGCGGAGAGCTGAGCGAGGGTGGGACAAGGCCAGCACGGGTGAACTGGGAGCTAGTGAACAGGGAACTATATGCACAATACCCCGATACCTATTAGTTTTTATGTAAATCTGTTTCACCTTTTCCCTGAATTTTCTTCTTCTTCGGCCCCTGTGCAAAAATAGGAAAGATAATGGGTTATTTTCATGTGTTCAAAATTTGTCATCTCTACCTAACTCTGTGGAGCAGCCTCTGGTCAGGGCCAGTGTTTCTCTAGTATTTGGGATCTGTCGTGGCTCACAACTAACTTTTTCACCCTCATACTCTGCTGTCTTCTCTCTCAGATTCAGCTGGAAAGTACCGGTATCTCCTCATCGATTCTATGCGCCAGAGATATGGAAGCAGGAGAGCAGCAGCAGCAGCAGCACAGGAGCAAATGCAGCCACTGGCTTTCAACCAAGCCTTTGTCAACCTTGTCATTCGGCAGAGCAAAGCCTCCCGCTTAAAAGAGAGAACAGATAAACCCCGAGAGGATGTGGCAGGTGCTCCTGAACCAGAAGAATGTGTGGATACAGCTGTGAAAGTGTCAGATCTGTTTTGTAATGTGGTCCCATCGGGCACGACGAAGGTAATCTTTTTGTTCGGTAAACCAGGTACAGGCAAGACCATGCTAATGCACAGGATTTGTCAGAAATGGGCAGAAGGTGTCCTACCCCAGTTTCGCTTCACTTTCCTGTTCGAGTTTCGGCAGCTGAATTTATTAAAAAGAAAATTGACTCTGAAGGAGCTTTTGTTTGACCTGTTCCTTCAGCCAGAAGACAGCCCTGATGCAGTGTTCCAGTACCTCCTGGAAAATACCTGGCATACGCTCATCATCTTTGATGGGCTGGATGAGTTTGCAGCTGACATTGACGTGTCATCCTCTTCTAAGTCAGGCCCAACTCATACCTCCCATATGTCCATATCTGAGCTCTTTGCAGATCTCTGCCATGGGAAGCTCCTGCCTGGTTGCACAGTGTTGGTCACCAGCCGACCTAAGAGACTACCTGACTTCTTGTTAAACACAGTAGATCTACTAGCAGAAGTTTGGGGATTTGACCATGAGAAGGTTGAGGAATACATCGGCCACTATTTTCGTCAGCATTCATTCAAAGAAAAAGCCATTGCTCACTTGAAGAACAACACCAAGCTCCTCAGCATGTGCCTCATCCCTGCTCTGTGTTACGTTGTGTGCATCTGTTTGGAGTATTTGCTTCTTAAACATCAGATGAGTGTAGAGCTTCCTCAGACTATGACGCAGTTTTATATCAAAATGCTTCTCATCTTCATAAACAAACAGCAGGGAGAGCGTGCAGGTGGCGAAGTGACTCAGCTGTACTCTAACAAGAAGGCCATTTTGGGTCTGTGTGATCTTGCACTGAAAGGCCTGGAAGATAAGAAGCTTGTGTTTTATGTTGGTGATATTCCAGAGCACGTGAAGGAATTTGCTTCCTTACATGGATTGCTGACCGTCTTTGAGGTGAAGACGAGTGGCACTCGCCCGGAGGCTGGCTATGCCTTTGTGCACTTGAGCTTGCAGGAGTTTTTTGCAGCACTGTGTCTCATGGTAAATAGTAGGGTGGACAAGAACTACCTGAAGAAGAAGTTCTCACTGAAGTCAAAGTGGACTTTAAAGAATGAGGCAAAGACTGAGTTAATGGAGAGTTTTCACATCTTTCTCTCAGGCTTGTCGTCGAAAGAATGTAGGGCGTTTCTCATGCTGCTGGCTGAACAAGATGAAGCCTGGGTGCAGGATAAGCAGGACGTGATCCTGCAGTCTCTCAAGAAACTGGCGGCCACTCATCTGACAGGGCCTAAGGTCATCGAGCTCTGCCACTGCACGTTTGAAACGCAAGACCTCAAAGTAGCCCAGCACATTGGGAGCCTGCTGAATTTCAAGTACGAGTTTAAAAACTTTAGACTGACACCTCTGGACATGTCGGCTTTGGTTTTTGTCATAAACTCGGGCCAGGATTTGACTCATTTGGATTTTGCGGGATGTCTCATGGACATTGACTGTTTGGAGGTTCTGGCTGGCTGTAAAAATGTGGAGCACTTGAGGTAAACACACTGAGCGCTGTGAGGTGGTGGGCAGAGAGAAGGGCTCAGGGCTTGGAAGACCAAGCCTAGTATTTGTGTTTGAAAAGGGAGGGAAAGAAGATGTGAGAAATTCTAATCTGAACAGTATAACTTTGATACCGAAGAAATTGATGAAATAATGAATTAATGAGTGATTGAAGGATCTTAAGGTGATAAATCCATTCTGGACGAGTTTTTTGTTTGTTTCTTTGTTTTGACTAAGGCAAAGAACCGAGTAGTTAGTCTAGTAGCTAAGAGAGAAAATGATAGATATTTCTTGACACTACAAAGGCAGGACGAATCCTTCAAGCAAATGAGAAAATTGTTATCTAAGTGAAATCACCATAAGCCAGATGAACAGGAGATGACAACTGCACTCAGGTGCTTTCAATCAGTGCTTTGCTGTAATACTGGAAGGACATTTCACAGAATCGCAGAACAGTAGGGGTGGGAAGGACTTTCTGGAGATCCCCCAGCCCACCCCCAGCTAAAGCAGGTGCCCCCAGCGCAGGGGGCACAGGAACACATCCAGGTGGGGTTGAATCTCTCCAGAGAAGGAGACTCCACAGCCTCTCTGGGCAGCCTGGGCCAGGGCTCTGGCACCCTCACAATAAAGTTCTTCCTCACGTTCAGGTGGAACTGCCCGTGCTCCAGTTTGGGCCCAGTGCCCCTTGTCCTGTCACTGGGCACCACTGAAAAGAGTCTGGCCCCATCCTCTGGACACCCGCCCTTTAGATATTGATCAGCACTGATGAGATCCCCTCTAAGCCTTCTGTCGTCCAGGCTGAACAGACCCAGGGCTCTCAGCCTTCCTCATAGCAGAGATGCTCCAGTGCCCTCATCATCTTTGTAGCCCTCTGCTGGACTCTCTCCAGTCATTCCCCTTCTCTCTTGAACTGGGGAGCCCAGAACTGGACCCAGCCCTGCAGATGTGGCCTCCCCAGGGCAGAGCAGAGGGGCAGGATCCCCTTCCTTGATCTGCTGCCCACGCTTTTCTTAACGCACCCCAGGATGCCATTGGCCTTCTATGCCACGAGGGCACAGTGACTGCTCATGGTGAGCCTGTCATCCCCCAGCACTCCCAGGCCCTTCTCTGCAGAGCTGCTCTCCAGCAGGTCAGCCCCAACCTGTACTGGTGCATGGGGTTGTTCCTCCCCAGGTGTGGGACGTATTTTGGAGGAATATGTGTAGAGTTTGCTAACGTGGGGAAGGTGGGGAGCAGCCAGGGTGAGAGTTACCTTGACCTGAAGGGAATGGCAGTGTCTGCTGTGAAGCAGAGGAGCTGAAACAGGGACATGAAAACTGCTGGTCCTGGAAATTGATATTGTTGTAAAAAAACCATCATCAATTGTTCTCTGCCTCCATTAAAAGGAATAGGAATGCCATTTAATTCACTGTTAGAAAAGCTTTCTGATGATACATCCTAACTCTAAATTGCTAATACAGGCACAGGCCAGTGCACAGCGTCCTCTGCTTTCAAAGAGCAGGTCAGGCAGATGTCTGAGCATGGTCAGGCTGTTCCCTTGCATTAGGAGAATGGAACAGGGGATTTTGGGGGGTTCTTCCTCGGCTTGCACACGCTTGAGTCCGTGCCTGCTTTCATTTACGGTCCACAGGATACTAGCGCTCTAAGTACTGTCTCTTGGAAGCACTGGAAAGGGCAGTGGGGTCCCAGGCATTTCAGCTGCGTGTTGCTTCTACAGAACCTGTCTAAAGAAGAAGCATTGCGTCAGGCGTGTTCCTCATGACAGTGGACGACGTACGTCATGCCGCTGCACCTCTGCAGCTTGTTCCTGACTCCCTCTGGTTTAGGGGAAGGCAGAGGCACTTAGGGCAACAGAGCCATAGGTGGGTTTCTTCTCTCATGGCCCCCAAACGCGCTGTGGGAATCATGGCACGCAGGGTGCTTTATACCAGTACGTCCCGTCGCCAGTGCATTCTGCAGCTGATTCAAAGGAGAACTTGTGTGCCTGAAAGCGTATCTGTTTGGTTTTTCCAACACCACCTGTTCTTTCTGTAAAAGAGGTACTTTCCCTAAAAACCTTGTGTCTTTTATATTTTGGACAACTCTGGCTGCTCTGCCACCCAAATTGAAAGTTCGTGGTCTGAAATCGACCCTCCTGTAACTCAGCAGCTCATCACATGGGAGTTGTTAGTCACTCTCTGTGTGACCTCCCTTGTCCCAAGGGTCCTGACTCTGGTGGGACATGCAGTGGGGCTGACTCTTCATCTGTGGCAACACTTACACGTGGTGTCACTGTACCAAAAGGCAGAAGCCATTTCTTGAGGTATTTGCAGTTGATGTGCAAGTTTAATTTTGGGGTTTTTTTTTAAACAGATGTTTGAAAAGATAAAGATGCTGCGAAAAAGAGCATGATACAATGGCTGTTAAAGAAATTAAACACTTTTTCAGTTGTGTTTTAACCTGCTCCGTGGTTTAGCTTATTTTGGTTTTTGTTGTGTTTACATTTTTTCCCTTTTCTTCTACATTTTAGCTTTCGTAGTAGGAGATGCGGCGATGACTTTGCTGCTGCTCTTTCGAAGATCTTACGAGGAATGGGGACCCTGAAGAAACTAGAGTAAGTCTTTGCTTCTAAGGTCAGAGCCTTCTCCCTTTCTGTCTGTCTTGTTTCTGTCTCGCAGTATAATTACTTCTGGTCACTCAAGGCTGATATGCTCTGCACAGCGCTGTATAGAGAATAACGCAGTGCCATGCAGAGCGGCACAGATGCGTGTGGCTCCTGTTTTATGCTGGTATCAAGAGGAGCACTGTGTTGCCCTGCTTGAAAATGAGCATAAAGTTGGTTGCAGGTGGCAGAGTCTGACCACCTCCTCTCTATGTTGGTGTGCTGGGAATGCAGTGCAGGCACACATCTTGCCATGTGCTGTGTGGGATCCTACTCCTCCCTCTGCTTGGGTTTAAACGATTCTTTCTTTTTCCAGGTTGACAGGCGGGAGCATCACAGCTGAGGGGATGACTAACTTGGTCCAGGCTTCATCACAGTGCCTCCAGCTCGAGGAAGTAAAGTGAGTGTGTCATGGCAATGGCCCTCAGAGCAGCTGCTCATTCCTAGGGAGCCTGGGGTGCTAATGAGAATGAATCTGTGTGCAGCTTGCAGGACAATCGGATACGGGAACCAGAGATGAAGAGAATGATGGACCTGTTTTCCAGAATGGAAAAGCTGAAGAAAGTAGAGTGAGTAAAAATGGCTTACATCTATTAAATATGGTAGCCACTTCAAAGCCAAGCATAACATCAGAGAGAGTTTAAATCCTCATCAGAGCAGAGTTGCTGGATGTCTCTGTAAGCAGTGACACTCACTCTTAGAGATTCCGGTGGGCGACAGACATTTAGATGCAAGCAGGGCTGTGCTGGAGGCCTGGCTCAGTTTGAGATAGACTCAACCTCACCGTTATTACCCAGATGTTTTAAAATAATTTCAAGGGAGTCCTGGCACCACCGACACCTCTCCAGGAATTACATTGTGTGTGCTGAACTTGGTGCCTGGCATGACTTTTTCCTGTTCTGCCTCCTTGCCTCTCTTCCCCATGGTCAGGCTCAGACTGAGGTGCTGCACCTCTGCATGAGAGAGGATGGCTCCATCCCTTTCTTCCCAGAATTTTTCTTAGCCCTCTTCTCCTGTACTGCTCCTTCTAATGCTCCTGTAGCAGCACAGTGCTGAATGAGAGGGACTGGCTGCCAGGAAAACTCCCAACATGAATCTGCATCTTTTTAGGTGGAGAGAACCAGCCTGGTTTGTGAAGGGATTTAAAGTCTTTGAAAAGCTAGCAGGGACAGTTTACGTGGCAGCAGGCAAAGCAGAGCAGGGCAGAGCTGCTGCAAGTGTTGGAGTCTCAGAGTAGTTTGCATTACGGGAGAGGGATGTTATTATTATGGCACTATTACAGAGGGATAGCCACAAAGATGTGCTGCCCCTGCGGAGAGTCTGCCCACTTCAGTTTAAAGAGGAGTGACTCTGCTTTTAAAGATCTTCCACATACCCTTGGACGCAAGCAGGTGAACCCAAAATATCTGCAGTTATTGCTGGACCCCATCCTGGAATTAATTACTGGCTTTGCAGTATGATTAGAAGTGTTTAAAAGTGTGTTGGAAAGAGGGAGGAAAGGGGGAACGTACCTGCTGCTCAGCTTTCCTGGGCACACTGGGTAACAGCTTGTGGGAAATGCCAGGCTGTCCCCAGTGAAGCAGCTTTTCGTATGGGAAGGGTAGGAAGCCCGTGCAATTTGTAATCTGTATTCCTGCACAGATTTCTATTACACACATACAGTGTCGTCATCATGGGTGATTCCTTTGAGGCTCACGGGAATGGTGTTCTGTGGCCCTGAGAACACGCAGAGGATTTGTAGGAGCAAGACCTTATGTTTCATATTTAACGAGGTTCAACAAGTAATAAAACAGAATAAACATGCAATTAAGGAATAAATCCTTAGAGGCTGCTAGTATTGTGTCTTCAGGGATGTTTTAAATGTGAGGGTTTAGATCACACTACTTTAATATGCCGTAATTAAATTGGATTTGTTATAACAAGAGTTTAACTGCACTGTGGGCTGGTTGTGTAATCATATGGGTATAAAGTACATTCCCTACATAACCCCAAAATGGTTAATTGTTCTTTTGCATATAGAGGAAACATCTCCGATTCTAAATTCACGGGAGCTATAGCTTGCAGAGAACTATTGATAATGCTTTTGTAGGGCCCTAAATGCAAACTTCTGAAGTTTTGGAGAAACCCACTGACTAAATGTTGCTTCAGGGTGCTTGGGTGCGAGCAGAGGGCATTTACGTAACAGAAGAGTGCGCTGTTGGGTCCAGCAGCTGAGGTTGTGTTCTTCCTCACTTTCACAGTCTGAGCAGCAATGATATTTCCTTGAATGCTGTCCTCATTTTGGCAAAGGAAGTCATCGCCTGTCAAAACGCTACTCAACTGCTTGTCAGGTATCAATGCACGGGAGCTGTTACGAAAACAAATATGTTGTCTGTTTAGGTGCTGACTTTTTAAATGGGTGCTGTTTTACAGTTTAGTTATTGGCTAGTCAACATCAGCAAAAATCAATTTTACTCCTTGTTGTTTTCTGTTTGTAACAAAATTGGGATTCATCATATTATGGACTTCCTTTTTGTATTTTTTTTTAATAGCTCATTTTATCCTTAGTCTGTAAATTGATTTACAAGGTACAATATTTCTTCCTATATAACAGAATTTAAACTTGCTTTTAAGCTATACAGTATATCAACTGGGAAATGCTTTACCAGTTAGCATAAATTTGCTATAAATCAGCTAAGTTTACTGAAAAGGTGTGGATTTAAGTAGGTCTAGCTCTGTGTTCCTTTAAATCACAGGCTTTGGTGTTTTCATAGGTCCAAAATGATGGAGAAAGGGTCGAATTTTTAAATCTTAGCTCTTATGTTGTAAGTTTAACAGGCCAAATGAGTCCTTGATGTAACTCCCAGGAAGTCAAATTGCATACAGCTTTTTCTTGTTTTTCTTGCTGGAATAGAGTTTCTACTGAACCTCTTTCCAACAAACTGTTGGTCTTGCAAAAATAAAATAAAATAAAGAAATTCCAGCCCAGTCTTCTTAACTGTGTTACTCTCTTGTCTGTACTGCAGCCCCAGTTCAAGATGCGAAATGTCCCCTACCCATGTGGTTGCTCGATTGCTTGCCTGTGCCAATGTGCTGGCATGGCAGACGTCAAGGCCTTCAACAGCTTTGGTCCTTACTAAGGACCTCTACTAAAGAAATGTCATCCTTCCGCCTGTGCCCTAACATTGGATTGCGTCTCTTTTTTCAGGAAGGACACTGTCATTATATATTTTTCTGGCCCATCTGGAGAAGCTCCAAGGTGAGAAGCTACACTTGGGATTATGCTGTATTGTCATGCTGATTCAAGCCGTTGGCTTGGTGTCTATAAACCACTCCAGCAACAGAACTGGTTGTCTCTGCTCTAGCATCTGGCAGAGCTGAATCCACCTGATCCAGGAGAAGGGTAACCAAAATAACTGGTCTTTGCACACACCTACCAGCCAGTTCCACAAATGCGACACCTTGCTGCCTGTGTAAGCTTAAACTGCTGTGTTCCTATTGCAAAACTGCTGATGCTGAAGCCAGTGGACAGTTGAATGTGAGGATGAACAAAGGAAAAGCCTTTGCTCTTTCTCTGTCTGGGTCCTATTTCTCCCTGCATACTTTTGGAGGGAGGGTAGATTTGACCTTAATTAAGAAACTGTGAAGCAATCTTGTTCTTTGGTAGGGAATTCACTTTGCCCTGTGTTGTGCAGTCCTCGAGGGACCTCACGATATTTGGCATGCATGTGTGAACTGGCCCAGCCTGGCCCTGAGTCAGCTAGAAACTGCTTCTATTCAGTTGCCTTGTGATGTTTTAGGCAGCCTGGCACAGGTGGGTGTGTTTGTCTCTTCCTCTGGTGGCACAATCCTACGTGGAGGCAAAACACCAGTCCTAGTACTGCCTTTGAATTGAGGCTCGGTTATCAAGTTGATTCAAATATACAGTGAAATCCCGTGTGGACACCACCTGTGCTCCCATCTGCTGATGGAGTTCTTCTGGCTTTTGAAAATCACTTAGCCTTGCGTGGAATGGTTGGACAGAATACAGACCTTGTGGTTTCTTCCAGAAAACTTCCAGAAGATACTAACCAGCTCCCAGGTCCTCATATTTTGTGAAGGCGTATTAAAGGCCAAATATTTTGCATGTTTGCAGATCTTCAGATTTGAGGTGGGAAGAGAATAAGGAACACATAACTCCGACTGGATTTGTGAAGTTATGGTAAGAGAATGCATTGAGATTCCTGCTGGTGAGTGTGATTTGCAGATGACAGGTGCTACGGAAGGACAAGAATAGCTGCCGTGTTGGTCCTTAAGGACAGAGGATATTTCCACATATGAAAAAGTTTGAAATAAAGCTGAATCAGTAAATAAAAATCACAGTAGATCCCTATCTGGCCTAGCCAGTGGCTTTATTTCTTGCATGTTGGGCTCTACAGCCTGGGAAAGGCAGAGTTCCCATTATTGTGCCCATCTTGCCATATGTTCTTACAGCTATCAAGGGCACGAGCCATATAGTTTTCTTTCTTGCCTGGGCTCCAGAAGAGAGTAGTGGCTTTATCACAATAGGAGAAGTCAAAGACATTATCTGAGCGTGTTAGAGCTGGGAAATGACCCTCCCTTACCTCCTTCTCTTTCTCTCATTACTCTGCACAACAGGGACAATTACATCCATCCCCTTCTCGTGGATGGCAGTGCCAGCCAGCCCTGACACAAGGCGTTGCACTGGCACAGCGCTCTGCAAGTGCATCCCTCTGCGCTCCCTTTGCAGCGCTGGCTACAGAGAGACAGAGTAATATGCCAAGGATTGTGTGGCAGAGCAGAGAGTAAAAGCTCCCTCCCTCTCTTGGTGCTGCTTCTGTGGAGAAGCATTTGGAGAGAGACACCAGAAGTGCCTGAGCCTCACTGTCCCCTCACTGCTCATTAACCCTTCCTGTTCACAGCTTGCAGGATCGCAGCCTGTCTTCCCAACATGCTGAGGAGATCGTTGCCATTCTCCAGAGCTGTCCCTGTCTCTCTGAAGTGGAGTAAGTGTCTCCATTCCTTCCTGTTGAGTGGCTGCAGACAGGTGGCAGGGAACAGGGGATGTTACGTGTAGAAGGCAGTGAGTTATGAGGCCTGACCCCAAGGAGGGATCCCAGCACTCTGTTAGTCTGATGGGATCCTGGTTAGGGATTTTTGGTGAAGGTCAGCAAGCGATGAATGCTGAGCAACCTTCAGTTCCAGCCTCTGGCTCCCTGAGACTGTCACCAGAGGTGCCAGTTGCAGAGGAGACCCTGCTAAAGAAGCAGTGCTGCACGCTGGAGGCGGTATGGAGCTGTGCCAGGGGCACAGCTCCTTCAGCGGATCCTCTGAGCCAATGAAGGGACATGGATTGCTTCCGTCTTGTCCCTTTTGTCTTCTAAAGCCATCCAGCTCTGTTGGGAGAAGTGAGCGGAGGAAGGCAAGAGATCCACTTCGTAACCCGCACATTGCAATGAGTATCATCTCTGCCTTTCCCTATTTGCTTACATATGAGGCCACTTGGATTTGGCTGTAAAGCTCTCCTTCTAGCCTGTCTGCCCTGGAAAATGCAGGAATATCTGTTGCAAAACAGTTCGGTCCAGACTGTGTGTTGAATTTAGCTACACCTCAAACCCTAGTTTTCTAGCTCGCTGATTTGAATTGGGATCTTTGTCATCCAATGTTTTCTGCCTTCCTTTCTTTCTTTCTTCCAGGAGGACAGTGAATACTCACTCGTTTGGTTTGTTGTTTTGTACCCCCGCTTAGGTTCTCTAAAGAAAGATGTTTTGGGGGCTAAAGCATGAATCATGTTGTCCTAGGGATAAAACTCTTTGTCTGAAGTTGCTTCATGCAGAGATAAGCAGGGAAGGTTGATCTGGGACAGAAGAACAGTCCAGGCAAAAGAGCAACTGTAGGAAAGGGAAAGCAAGCAGATTTTGACGGCTTTGTTGTTTATACTGTTCAGATTGTCCCTGCTAACTGCCAAATGCCTCAGTCTATCAGGTAACAAGCTCGGAGATGAAGGCTGCAGTTACCTGCTGGAAAGTCTCCCTCGGATATCAATTTCAAAGAAACTGGAGTAAGTGTTGCCTTGCACTAAACCAAATTGCCCTCTTTTCTTGAGCCTGGCAAGGACCATGTAGAGATGCTGAGCAGGTTTCCAGGAGGCAAAGGCCTCACCCAGACCAGTGCTAGACAAGCAGCTCTGAGCACTCTGAAGGATGAGTCTCAGCCCATGAGACTGTTCAGGCTGAAGTTGGTCGCTTGCTCAGAGCATCACGCATGGAAACTGGTCTAAATGCATCTGAAGTGCCCTTTCTTTAAAACCCCTTTCTCAAGGAGTAGTGGTCCTCTGTGTTTTCCACCACACCACTTCTGAAGTGAAATGGGTTGAAGCATGTGGCACTGATGACTACTTCCACTGGGACAGTCCTGTGTGATTTCAGTGACCAGCTAATTGCCCTTTTTCTCTTTCTTAGTCTCAGTCGAAACTGCCTCTCTGTTAATGGCATTTGCAGTCTGTTGAAGTCAGTAAATACCTGCCAGATGACAGAGGTACATGTCAGGTATGTAGGTCTTGAATCAATCATGAGGTTAATCCTAATATACAGGTCTGAGACTTAGGTTCTGAGATTTTTGTTGAGTCACTTCAGAAGTGGGGTGGGTGAAGAACACGTCCAAAGATCATTACTAACACTTACACTTGGGGATACATCACTGTGAGCTGCTTTTATCTGAGCCATCAAGCGGAATTTGAGAAGGTACAGAACTGTGTGTCCTTTTGTGTGTGGGGGCAGTTTTAGACTCTGCCCTGGGAAATATTGGAGAGAGGGTCTCTGTGGAGTGTGACAACAGGTGACATCTCCTAGAGTGGAGTTGGAAGTTCTCCTATTGCTTTCCCTTGGGATCCCTCTGGGATTCAAGTGCAACAACTTTGTCTGCACTTTCTCTAAAGATCCAGAGAACCTGGGTTGTCTGATACTGCACTGTTTGATACAACCAGGATTTAAAATTAACAGATTATTTTTTGCTTGCTTTGGGAGTGTTTTAAGTGATTGGTGTCACCAAAGAGTTTTGAACAGCAAAATCAAGCATTCTTAAAACAAGAAGTCATGTAAATAACCAAAATGTTACATTGATCGATTCCATATCTTCTTCACAGCCTTTGTCGTGAGACCGCTGTCCTGAGGTTTGCAGAAGACAGAGAATTTGCTTCCCTTTCTCCTAGGTAAGAGCGTGTTTGCACAAATGGTGTTTTCTCGGCATCTTGTTCTTATATCCTGTTTGGATACCAAGGGTAACACTTCACCTCACAGTGGTTCTTTCCTCCCTCCCCTCTGAATCCAAAGTTATTATTTTCTCCTGGTTTTGTTAGCCACTTTGGAAGTTGTCCACCGCCTTTTACAGCATTTGATTATGTTTTATGTTTGCATTTCAGCCCACGGCATCCTAAGCAAAGCAGGCTGTGTAACGACAGCTGTGCTTCCTGACAACAGTGAGCGGTAAAAAACCAAGTGAACCCCACACCTCCACACCAAATTCCAAAAAGACTCACAGATCTCTGCATGTTTAAAACCATCTAGTTCACTACAGTGTGCATTCTGCATCATGGTACTCCTAAATCAAAATAAGTTTGGAGTTTTACTTTTCCCCTCAGAAAATTACGGTCAAAACATCTCAGCCCAAATGTTTTGACTGAGAAATGGTTTCTGTTGCTCCTGGAGCTGTAGGTTCATTTATTTATGCCCTTGTTCTCCATGGACTGAGCCCACTTTAAAATGGCATTTCATAGAGTACACCTGCAGGGCTCTCCTGGGATGCAACCTGGTTGTTGTGGCTGTGCTTGAAAGACAATGACAGCCTGAGACGTGTGATCTGTGACTCCTTTAAGGCACCAGGTGACGTTTCAAACTCAGATATTTTAGGGTTTGGCTGTTCCATTTATTTATGAATAGTCAGTTTTTTGCACAGACGTGGGCTCTTCACAAAACATGTTCAAGCAAAAGCTGAATTCTCCATCAGACTGTAGCTTAGATGAGATGTCTGGCTTTCCCTGTTCTCCCCAGTTGCCTGCATGCTCAAGTGTTTGGTTTATGACTGAAAGAAAGAAGAGCTTGCTATTGGCAAGATACTGGTGTGGGCTGGAGGCAGGACAGCCCCAGGGACCTGCCAAACTGCTCAAGTGTAAGTGTTTTACACTTGTCTGGTTTTGTGCTCACTTAGGGAAGAGCCTGCGGTCTCTGCTGGTGACCAACAATATGCAGAGGAAAACCAGACACCTACTGCTTCAAAAAAAATAAGGTACCGTGGCAAATTTTGCTTGTATTTCATGCATGTCTATCTCTGGATCCTATGGCTGATGTAACCTGCATCTCCAAGTTTGAATGGTGAATCACAAGGGAGCTGGCAAAGGCCCTGTTTGTCAGTGTTCACAGTTCCCAGCTTGCCGCACTAGAAGCTCCGTGGGGTTAGTGTCTGTGGTCTTCTACAGGTGTCAGAATAGACTGTGGGTTGTCTATCTCAGTCACAGAACTGGCGTGGTGATCGTGCGATTACTGTGTCAGCTGCCATGTGGGAGTTGGGGGAGCTGGCGGTGGCAAAGTGTGTGGTGTTGGGGGGATTCTCTACTGATACTTGGAGAAATGCATCCTAAGCTGGACCCGCGTTCAGGTGCGTATCAGATCGTGTTCTGACTCCAGCACACAGTGCGCCTGCCTGTGTCACAGGGTGTAGTGAGGAAGGAATAAGTTTTGCCTAAAGGTTTCTAACCAGGACCTTGGGGACGTGATTCTTTGTTGTGCCACAAGTTTTCTTCACCTTGTCTCTTTATTCTCTGTTTGCGGACAAGAGCTGAAAGTACAAATTATCAGTTGTTGCAGACAAAAAAAAAAAATCAAGATATTTCAAGGGGATTTTTTATTTCATTATTATCTCCTCACTTATTCCCTCATTTGCTGAAGGAGTGCAGTTTACAATCTTGCTTGCAATCCTGCAGACCAGAACTATTGTTTTCTCTTTCCCGCTAGACTGACAGACAGTCATTTTCAAGCCAGTGACTTGGAGAAGCTCTGTGCAGTCCTGAAGGAATGTAGCAGCATCTCTGAGCTGGAGTGAGTCCTTCTTAACTCTTATGGTCTTTATCTGCTGTTCTTTGAGAAGATGCCCCTTTTTCGTTCTGCAGTGTTGTATGGAGAATGTGGTAGAGACATAGCCTTATGAAAGGCATAGCTTTACATGGGCTAGTATTCTTTGCCATGGAGATGTACAGTTCTAGTGCTCTCTTCGGGCAAAGGTTGCAGGATATAAATCTAGCCTGACTTCAGGTATTACAAAAGCTGTAAAGCCTTACCCTGTCATTTTTGCCTTTGCGCCGTTTGGGAGCAAAGCTGCAGAGCATGAAGAATCCCAGCTAAAATGAGGATGGCAGCCTGTGATTTTGCTGCTGATCCCACATATGGTGTACAAGGACCTTCAGCCCCAATGCACTTTCTTCTGTTAGCGCTGTGTGTGGGGACTCATCCTGTTTGTTAACACGAAGAGGTGAGCAGACCCAGCCCTGGTGGAAAGGCTAGCCAACACACACACGGATCTCGGTTTTGAGGACAGAACAAGGACTGGCACAAGCATGTAGTCTGTGTACCACCACCCAAAGGCTGGCTATTCCCTTAGGCCTGGCAGTCTGTGGAAGAGATTTTTAGCCTTTGCTCTTCTTAAGCAGTCATGTCCCTTGATCTCATGTGGTCCATAGCCCATCATAATCCTTAGGCTCTAGTATCAGAGCCTAATACCCTTTTCCAGAACTAACCAGTGGCTCCTCTGTTGGGCCTGTCCTGGTTGATCATTTCTCAGAGCTGTGGACTTCTGGTCCCTGGTAACTGCATTAAAAAGCTCGTCAGTCTAGAGGGGTCACTTTGTAGACACGAGAAAAGGATGAGCCCTGAGTTAGGTTCCTGTCTGTCTTATGTTGGTGAATTCCAGTCTCTGGTTCCTCCATGGGCTTTAGTTGTCAGTGGAGAGGGGCAGTGACCTGTTGTTTGGATTAGGGTGCCCGTGTTCTGCGCTCAGACCTCTTGTTACTGGTTGCTGATTGTGCCTGTTGGGATTTTTTTTGTGAAAATTAAATGCCTTTCTTTAAATCCTAGCCTATCAAATAATTTTCTGGGAGACAATGAACTTCTGCAGCTGTTTCAGTTCCTCCAAAATTTGAAAATGTTAAGTTCTCTCAAGTGAGTAGCTCCTGTTTCTCCTTCATCATGGACGGGGTTTTGTGGGAATCTTGGTTGTGGAAGCACAGTCCACATTTGGGAAAGGCTCTTCAGGATCAAGTGAAGCTATATTGTGTGCCTGTTGAGGATAGATCCACTTTGCTATCTGGTCTGAACCCACCTTTAGTCTAGAACAGATTGACTCCACTTGAAGCTTGCTTGAGATCAGTGCCCGAGAGCCTGTGTACTCAGTCCTCCATGAAGGAGACAGGTGATTTAGTGTGCAGGTATGGCAACTGGTTTCTAAAACATACTGAGATCTTTAGCAGACGACTGAATTTTTTCTCTCCCGGTTCCTCATCAGGAGGGAGAAGAGTCCTTCCTCTCCTGGGGTGGGCACCTTTGGAAGATAACTGCTGGGGAGCTCCTGCTTTAGCAGTGGAGTCTGAATTCAGCCGCAGTGGTGGCTTATGTTTATCTGGATATTTTACTTGGCGCTCCCATTGCAAGTGCACTGTACGGGACTGTGACTGAAGTAGTATAACACCATTCTGCTTTATCAAAAGAGATATTTATTGTTCCTGTTTGATTAATTGAACTGTTCTCGAGCTAAGACCATTCCAGTTACTGACAGTCTGCAGCTTCTTTTCACATCAGTGCAATGAAACACACTGCTGTTACTTACCTGTTTTTTTTTCCCAGCATCAAGCTCACTGCTGACTGTCACAGTAAATACTGTGATAGACCTAATAGACCTGAGCATGATCTTAGTTAGTGTGGGTTTTGTGCTGCCACAACTGCACTTAAAGAGTTGGTTCTGCCTTGCATTGATGTCTTGAAATACAAGGAATTCGATTTAACCATAAGAAAAAACTTATGTGGTGAGGATGGTCAAGCACTAGAAGAGGTTGCCCAGAGAGATTGTGGATTCTCCGTCTTTGGAGGTATTCATAACCCAGGCTGGTCTAGTCTAACCCTCCTTTCCAGAGGTCCATTCCAGCCTCAATTATTCTGTGATTCTCTGAACTCTAAAAGTGAGGGACAAATTTAAAAAAAATACCAGAGTGAGTTGTGTTCGCAGAACTGTGGTTGGAAACAGGCAGCAGGTGGCAAAGGAGCAGTCTCTGAGTGTTGGGCAAGGATCGCTGTTATCGGGTGAGACAGTATATAAATTGCTAGTTGTCCTGCTTGCAGCAGCTGATTTCATCTCTTCTTCCTGTAGGCTTAATGACAACCAGATCTCCCTGAGCTCTGTGTTTTTCTTGGCTCAGTCCTTATCTACATGGGAACACATTAAAATGATGAACCTCAGGTATGGCCAGAGTACTTTTCCTATTTCTTGCTATTTAAGACCTCAAGCTCTGTTTTTTGAGGAGTGATATGGGAGCATGTGTCTTCAAACTCTGTCCTAATTATGTTCTTTTCTGCTTACAGCTTAGGACACACGCAGGTGGTTCATCTAACCTTTTGGGAAGGACTCAGGTAAAATTGTACCCACTCATCTGTCCAAGCCTTTTATACTCCTCCTTACGAGATCTTAAATAGATGGTGATGTGTGAGACCCTGAGATGTGCCAATTAAAGAGCCATGTGGCTCCGAACTCCAGCCAGGGTGGTGGGAGCAGAGTGAGCTGTTTCGTCGCTGATTGACAGCGGCTTGAGGGTACGGAGCAGATGGCAGTATCCAACTGCTGGTCGGGGGGGCTGCAGTCATCTCTCTCCTGGGCCAGAGCAGAGCAAATGCCCAAAGTGCTGAGTGGATGCAGAGCTCTCTGAAGGCCACAAGAGGTGTGACAAGATCCTTTTTATTCTGGGCATGGCATGAGTTTAAATCTGGGCAGGTGGAGAGGGGAGGCGTATTGGAGCATGGGGCTGCTGCCACCACCTCACCCCCTTCCCCAACTGCAGCGTGGGGAGTCAGCTACACGGGAATGATGACGTCCCCACAGCTCGTGGCATAAACCGTTCTTTCCCCAGGGCCAGAAGTACCAGCAGACGGAGAAGTAATTTTCCGACGCATCCCAAGCACGTAGCAAATGGACGGTGCTTTTGGTATGGCAGCCCCAGCTTCCTTTTGTCACCCAGGAGTGTTGGGAGGGATGGCAGTGGGGGTCTGTATCTGTAGAACATGTGTGGAACAGGCCCGTCCCCCTCCAACTGTGTCTCCTCAGAGAGCTGTCCTGTGCCATGCTTGCCTTCAGAGGCAGGCTCAGCTCTCTTGGAAAGCAGAAGTTTCTTTCCTCTGCTTGTATCCCATCATGACTGATTCCACATGAGACACCACTGGAAAAGGTGCATCTTTAATATATGTCTCTTCCATCCTCTTCCCTGCTGAAACTGGTCAGGGAGGCCAGTCCTCAGAATAACACTTGGTTACAAGGGAGAACGTCTTAGCTGGTGTAATTTGGCAAAACCTTAAAGAGATTGGGCCAGCTGGCATCAGCCTGGGCCGATAGGTATTTGTGCTTTGTGGTCACTGGAGGGACACGGTGATATGCCAGAGGTGGCTTGGGATAGACTTGGGATGTTCACTGCTACAGCTGTGTATGTGAAAATAAATAGTGCATCTTTAGCTTGGCTAGACTCGTAGGGATTGTCTTGCTTTCCTGCCCGGGAAGCTTCTGCCCATAAATAATGAGATACAGATCTGGCTGGCTACTGCGTTTGTCCCATGGACACCTGCCAGTTTGTCACCCAGGAAGGTTTCTGTGACATGGGAGGCTGAGACAGTGCTGAGCAGGGAAAGATGCTGTCCGGTCTTCCGAGACTATTTAAGTACCAATGATGCGGCTCTGGGGAGGCAACACCCAAAGTGACGTGGTATTTTGGTGGACTGGCTCTCTTGAATCAGCTCAGAGCTGGCAAAATCCTCTGGTTGTCAAATGTTTTGACTGCTCAGTCCTAGATTGTGGGTAGCAAAATATTGTAGGGAAGTGAGAGGGTTGCTCGTCCTAAGATGTGAGGGTCTGGGATATGAAGGGAGTGTTGCCATGCCGTGGTCGTGGAAAGTGTTTCGCTCCCGAGTGCCTTGTTTCCTTCAGTCTCAGGGACTGCAGAGTGGGTCCAGAGGATGTGAGCAGGCTGTGCCAGATACTGGCTCAGTGTCCACAGCTGACAGAAATTGAGTAAGTATTGCACGCTCGGCAACCTTGCCTGTTTGTCTCCCCAACCCGCAGATACAGAGTCGGTGTTTGGGTTAGCAGCTAGGGTAAACTGGCTCTTGTCTCACCACATCCTCCTAGAACCACCTGCAAAACTTCACCCAGATGCTTAGATAAACCCACACCTTCCACTGCCCTCTCTGTTTCAAACGGAGTTTGACCTCTCCTAAGTCTACCATGTCTATGTGTAAATGCCCCAGAACACGTACACGTTCTCATACTCTTCCTCAGTCGTATGGCTAGACACAAGTATTGTCATCTACTCCTCGAGATTCTGGCTTCCAGTATAGCCAGAGCAAGAACACCCGGCCCAGTAAGCCATAAACCAGACTCCTGAAGAGCTGGTCGTTCCAGGCAGGAGCTGGGCGCCAAGAAAGTTAGAATAATACTGCTCAGGACAAAAAATAAGTAATAACAAATAAAAATAACATATTACCTGTATTGCATGCACCAAAGATATCAGTAGCATGATTTTAGAAATTACAGTAATGGAAAAGTAAGACTATTAAAACTGAAATGTTAATTGGCTATAGGATGTAGAGAAACACAGAGATCAGCCTGTAAGAAATCTTGCCCAACTTCCAGGGCATTTCTGGACATGGTCCTTTTCAGAAGTTACCTGTAACACCCCCATGCACATGTGTGTGTGCATGTCCGTGTAGATTTTATAGAAATACTTACAGATTGTCCCTATTTCCCTTTGAATTTGTTTCCTTCTATGTTTTACAGGCTGTCTGGAAATTTATTGAGTGACCAGAGCATTGAGAGATTACTGAGCTTCCTGCCGTACCTCTGTCATCTGATACTACTGAGGTGATGTTTGGGGTCCCTGCTTTGATTGCTGCCTTGAGGCATTTGTTTGGAAAGTGCTAATACCACAGTAGATCTTAGGAGCGTTAGTCAGTAATTGTAGATTAACAAACTAGGCAAAGAAAATGCAGAAACTCCTTCACACCCATTCCTGACTTGTTTCTAGAACGAAAGCAGCACTGAACTTTTTTTCTTTAATGATATAGAGGGAAAAAAAAGGACAGGAGGAGAAATAACGCACAGCATCCCGGATAATCCTTATTTAGCAGGTCCCGTGGAACATGACTTCCAGCATCCATAACAGATGTGGGACTTGTTGGTTGACACACAGTGACAGCACGCTACCCGTGTGTATGGTCAGCATCTCACAGCTCTGCCCATGCAGAGATCTGGCATCCTGCCACACTTGACACCAAAAGCATTTCCTGGCAGCATGTCAGCTGTTTGGCCTGGGAATTTAGGCTAGAGAGGTGCTGTCAGGGGCTAGGGCACTCCCACCGTGTGGTCAAAAAGCCCAGAAGGAAGTTGGCCATCTTTTGCAAGATGTTGTGGCATGGAGGAGCTGCAGTGTCTGAAGAGACTGGATTTGCTCACTCAGGAGGCTGCTTCCAGACTGGGTATCTCTACTCTTCAGTAGCCCTGAGAGGAGTTGTTCAGTGTAAACCCTTGGTCTGTACTCCATTTTTAGTCAAAGGAGACTCTCCTTTAGTTAAAGGAATGCTGGGTGCCAGTGCTCAAAACTTTAGATCCTCACTTACTGATCTTGAGTTAAACGGGGTGGATCCAGCTAAACAATGGGAAAATCAGGTTGTGTGTATCAGAGCCTTTCTTCTTGGGAGCTGATTTTGTTGTTCTTTCTCCTCCTTTTCAGTATTAGGAATAACAAATTTTCCCCACGTTGCACTGTCTTACTGATCAACTCCATCAACCTCTGTGAGCGGATCAGAATGGTAGAAGTCCGGTAAGACACTCACAATGTTTGAACCCCAGCAGCTCAGCTTTAAAGGGACTACAAAGTGTGTAATCTTTGAAGAGCATTACTGAAGGACCGTCTTTTATGTTTGCTTCAGGTCAAGTGAAAATGCTTTTTTGCATTTAGGAGCAAGCACGCGAAGCCAAAAGACATCCTGCAGGTACTAGCATGCAACAGTCAATTATATAATTCACGTGTTTTGATGAGGTTTGAAACACTAGTGCGGATAGCCTAATCTCCTCTTGTATGATGAAGTCACAGGCTGGTAGTCAAGGAGCTTGGGCTAGTAGGGCTTTGGGGCTCAATTCAGCTGCCTAAGTGCAACTCGGCACCCTGCATTTGGATGGCAGAGGCCCCGGCCTTTCTTGAGTGGTAGCTGGACTGCTTGTGATCATTTTGAGTGGCACCAAATTCTGCAGCACAAGCAGCTGAATTGAGCTCTAGCCACCATGTTTTCCAAATATGTACCTCAAATTCTGGGTGACAATCTCCATATTGAGCATTAGTGTGATTTGTATGTGATACATATCTGCAGCCTCTTTGGGAGTGATGATTGCTGGATGCCCTTGTAAGGAACACTGTAACGTGTCTCCATTTAGGCACCGAGGAGATGGCAAAAAATGTGAAAAGATCTGTTTCCCACCTGTAATGTGGAGTTTGTCATTACTAATCTCAGGGAGTGTTATGGGAAGTAACAGACAGTGGCACAGCTAAGGGCGTTTGTCTCTGTGAATGTTGCATGGAGACTGGCGTAAAAACGCAACTGCTGAGCAGTTCTCGCTGCTCAGGCTGAGCCTGATCGCTGGCCATGCTTTGCCTCTCTTCCTGTCTCATACTCAGGCTGACAGACTGTGCCATCGGTCAAGGGCAGATAGATGAGCTCTGCGGAGTCCTGGAGCAGCATGGGTGGCTGGCAGAAATAGAGTAAGTGGGGCTTGCGTTATTACTGTGACCTTCAACAGGAGTCACTGGGGGAGAGCTGAGTTGGCGTGGTTCGGCATTGCCTGGGACTTCTCAGCCTGTCTGTGTGCATATGTGTGCTCGTTCAGACTATTTAGAAACAAAACTGATTAGTAGTCATACAGATCTTTTTTTTTATCTATCTATCTATCTATCTATTAAGAGGGCTTGAGGTAGTGGGACAACTTTCCTGGGATTCTCAGTCCGTGGCTGTTTTGAGGCATTTGTTGCTTCATCTGAGCTCTTCCTCTGAGCTTGCTCTGGAGCTGGTGTGTGAGGTAGTTTTGTAGGGCAACAGTTTGTTTTAGACAGACCTTTAATGGCTGAGCTGGGATTTAAGTCCACAGAGTTTGGCTTTTTCCTTCAAAGCATCTCAGAGGAGCATTGCTGCTTAAAAGGCTGAGTTTTGGTTGGCCACATTGTTCTTCTGCCTTTCAGTCTCTCCAGGAATCAGCTGGGAGATGAAGGCCTACGGTGCCTCTTGGATCACTTGCGTCGAGTCCCCATTACCTGTTCCCTCAAGTAAGAAAACGTACTGTGAATCTGAGGTGCCCTAGCAGAAAGGTGTCCACACTATCCCTCCTGAAGCTGGTTGTCATGCTTCTTGCCTGCTCCTGCCTTAGGAGGTAAGGTCTGAGCGAGCCATGAGCTCAACTCAAGACCTCCAGGCCAGGGTGACTGAGGTGCAAAACCTGCTGAAGTAAGTAAAAGTATTTCTGTTGGTGTCAGCAGGAGATAACAAGGCCCAGAGTGAGGTAGCGTGGCAGAAGTTGACCCAGTCCCCTGAGTTTTCAGTTAATAACTTTTCCATGTATGTTGCCCTCTTTGACTAGCTCCAGGCCCACAGGTGCTGTGAGCTTAGCTGAGCCCTACAGCAGCCTCTCCCCTTCCCTTTCTGGAGGGGAAGCAACTGCTCTGGCAGTCGGCTGCCTCTGTAGTGCAGGAGGCAAGCTGGAAGCTGGCCGTGCCACCCAAGTCATCAGTGCTGTGCCTTGGAGGGATTTGGTGCATTTAACACAGCAAAAGGGGCCCAGCACCCCACAAACTGCTCTGCTTTCAGTGCCAACTTGAGTTTCGCCTCTGTGGCTGAGGAGCCTGGGGGTCAGCCCTGGCTTGTAACAACTGAAAAACCTTCCTTCTCTTCTGTGCAGTCTCAGCCATAATAAGATCTCTCAGGATGGAATTCTGCATCTCATAAATGCCTTTGCCACATCCGGAAATACCACTGAAGTTCAAGTCAGGTGTGTGTTTCTCCTCACTAATTTCCAATTCTTCCCTGCCTGTTTTCCTCTTAATTATCGAAAGTTTGTGATCTTCAGGCAATAACAATGAGGGACGCAGTTTCAACTACCTTTATGTGTAAGTGCATGCAAAGCTTTTATTTATGTCTGTTTCTGCTAGCCAAGCATAGCTGCCAAGGAGGAAGCTAGCAGAACTGTTACTCCACAGGGCCGAGTCATTTTTGTGTATAAAGACACAGGTTTTCAGCTGTACTAACTGTTGTCATGTGTGTATCTGTAAGTGAACCTCTTCTGGGCAGGAGTCAGCATTTGCTCTCTAAAAATGTGGTCCCTAATTCACTTCAGTACATCGAGATTTCAGAGTGAGTCTGTTGAAAGCAATTTCCAGTGTTCTTTACTTGGATTTGAATCTCTCTCTGTTTTGTCTGGCAAAAATAGCCCATGGGTTCTGGGCTTATTGTACTGGCATGAACTGCTTTTTCTCACAGATTTGTTGCAAGGCTGGGCCATGCTGCAGATCTGCCCTGTCAGTGTTTATGTTCATGTCGAGCAGTTGGTCTGTTGTGAATCAAATTTAACCACGGTTGCTTCCATTCATTCCTGCAGTTAAATATGGGTGCTGATCATTTTGGCTGGGCTATTTTAAAGCAGATCTGTCTCCTATTCTAGCTTTCCCCAGAGTGTGGCAGATAGTGCAGGAACAGGAGGAGGCAGACAAAAGCAGGGCAGATCAGGATTGCTTCTCCAACCACCAGTGTTGCTTTATGCCAATTTAGCATTAGCGAAACCTTATTGAAGCATTTCCCTGGGCTGGTTTATTGTAGGGAGAGGTGAGCTGAGCCTCTGTCACTGCTGCACTGTGTTGCGTTGTGCTGTTTGATGTAGTATTATATCCTGACCACTGGGAAAAACAGCAGTTTTCCCTCCAAATCTTATTCTCACGTGTCTTGTCCGTGCAGTTTGTGCTCCAAAGCAACTTTAATCATCAAGTTGACAAGCAGAGATGACCCCAGAAGGATTCTGAGGTAACGGTACAGATTTTCTTTGGTAATTTCTTTGACAAAGGTGGTGTCCTTTTTCTTGGGACAAGGCAGACAAAACCGCTTGTGCCCCCTAGCTCCTGTCATGGTGATATTTTACACTAATAGATGATAAGTTTCCTTTGATTCACTTTCGGAGAAGAGCTTTGTCACGTCACAGAGAATCCCACATCCGTTTCTCTCACTGCTTCCCCACTGACCGTTGCTCACACAGGAACCGGTAGGTCCCTACAGTCCCTGCCACAGGACAGGGTGCTACAAAAAGCCGCACCATTAGCATACACGTGTGCTGTGTGAGAACATCTCAACAGATGCTTCTAAAGTGTTGCCACAGTCTTTTTTGGAAGCCTGCAAGGCATTTAAGGCTTTTTCGTCTGTGGGGAAAGGTTGTGGTGCCTCAGATTTCTGGGTCAGAAAGCCTGAGCTGTTTGTAAGGAACTAAAACTGTTCTCTTTTGCATCCTTGCAGACTCGCTGAGTGCAACTTTCAGCCAGAGCACTTAGAAAAGTTGTGCTTGCTCCTGGAAAAGTGCACTGGTCTGACAGAGTACACGTGAGTTAACGGCTGCTTGGACCTGTTTTGCTGGGCTTCTTTGTAAGCCATTCATTGCAATGACTTTTGGTTCTAGATCCTCCAATAACAACGTGACGGTCCAAGCTGCAGAGAGACTTTTGCATTCACTGAGGAAAAATCCGAGTCCTCTGAAAATCAGGTACTTTGTTGCTGTGCTGTTTTAGATACTGGTCTGAGGCTGGTCTGATCATCTAAGATCTCCTGTCATCAAAATGAAAAGTGAGCTGTGCTTCTTCCAAAGATAGGTAGCGTTGGCCTCAGAAATTCCCTTGAGTGACTCGAAGTTGTTGGTATTTCAGCTTTAACTCCTTGATTCCTACTTAGCGTCGTGTAAAGCTGGGGCCATAAACTGTGCTGTCTCTGTAGACCTTTACCTGCCTTGCAAAGAAGGTTGCTGATTCTGGCGAGCACATTCCTACTGTGTCCGTAACTAGGTCTCGCCAGAGCATCCCACGGTTCACCTGGGTAACGAATTCTTCACTTCTCCCAAAACGTGTTGTATTAGAGCACAAGGGCCAGGCTTCATCTCATTGCTGTCAGTGGTAGGCAGGCAGGAGGGAAGTTGATGTTTGTGTCCTCCTCTGCAGGGAAGCTGGGCTGCTTCTCTGCGTGTTCCCAGTTTGCACGCTGTTTCCTATGTAGATGTTACTCTGATGAGCAAAGCAGCCTTTTCATGTGTATTAGAGTGCTGAGCTCTCAGCTGACAGAGGCAGAGAGTGATCCATGCATGAGAATAAAGCAGAGCTGCCTGTATTCTGCTTTGCAGCATAGAAGAGTCGTGGGTATGCAAAGAAAGTGTAACGAACCTTCTTGAGCTGGCTGTCCAGGCCTGTGGAAACATTACTGAGATCACGTAAGTAGCACTTCAGGTGCTGGTATCTGTAAGATACTTTCTTTTAGCCTGATACTTTTACGGAAATGGGATTGAAGCCAGCACTTTAACTTGCTCTTCTGTTCTTTATTTTCTGTCTCCACTGCATTTGTAATCCATTAGCCAATTTGAAGCAAGTTTGACACAAATGTCTGGCGGGTAGAAGTGCTTAAGAAGGTTTGTGGTTGCACACCTTAGCAGGTGTAGTGGAAAGGAGACCATGTTCCTGGTCTCCCTTGGGAGAAAGGGTGTCCAGATTAGGCTGGTTTTGGAACTAGTTTAAATATTGCAAACCTCTCCAGGGATGCGTGATTAGCATTCATTCACTAGCATAGCCCTGTGCGATCCAGCTCTCCTGCTTTTTCTTGTGGAAAGTAGCATTTGCTCTCCCTCAAGAGTTCACAGGCTTATGATATTCTCTAATGTCTACCTTTCTAGGATATGTAAAGATAAAAACCTCTTCCAATTAGGCATAATGTTCCCAAACTGCCTGGAGAATGTGGAGTCAGTCGTTAGCAGGTGAGAAAGTGACTGTTTGTCCTTGTTTTCTGCTTGTTCTGAAACTCACCGTGGAATGAAAAATGTCTTCAGAGTGTCCGAGCCTCTGGTCTCCATGGGTTCAGTCTCAGGGTGCTTCTGTGCCACACGTGCAGAAGGAACTTTATTCGCATGCGTGTGTCTTTGGGGCCACCCTCCTTCAGACCCATACTGGACCTGCATGAGGTAAAAAAATCTGCCTGCCTTCCCCACAGGACCAGGGGCACTCAGGAGACACGGGCACTCTGAAGACTCTTAAAGACCTGCTGGCTTCTTCTGCGTGAATGTGTAGAGAGAGTACAGCATTAGTGTCGTCTTCCTTTTGTGTAGCTGAAGAAGGCAGCAGCTGTCTTCTCGTGCAGTTGGGGAGGAGCTGTGTTTGTCTACACTGGCCTGAGGTGTAGATGGGACATAGCAGGAGGGCTCAGGGAGGGTGCTTGCAAAGCTCTGATCTTTTCCTAAGCCTGGCCCTAAGGGGCACTGGATGTTGCAGTGGTTGTCACTGATGGTTGTGTTGTGTGTTTGTATCCTGCAGATTGAATCCGCACAAGCCGGAAATCAAGCATGCTCACTTCTACCAAAGGGTTCGTGAAAAATGTGCTCAGCTTCAGGAATTGAGGTGAGTTGCCAGGCATTGTAGAGGATTTTTTTGGAAAGGAGTAGCTTGTCCTTACGTGTTCAGGAGAGCACACAGCAGGGCAGGGGAGAGGCCAGTGCAAGGTCCCAGTCCCTGCCATCTGGGTCCCCTACTTAGAGTGTTTGGATTGAAAACAGAAAAGACCCATAGACCTAGTGGCTTCCTGGGGTATCCTTTGAAGACATCTAAATCTGCCCTGTGCCCAGACAACCTGTACTCTCTTATTGTGGCGTGGGACTTTGTCAAGTGTCGGGACACCTCTTCAATGTCCCAGCACCGGTGTGCTTTAGTTGTGGGCTTGGCACGCATCGTCAGTGAACACAGCCCAGATCTGTTGTTCTGTTCTTGCAGAATGTCTCATGTTGAGCTCCATAATGATGAAGCAGAAATGCTAGTTAGGGGTTTGCTACCTCTTCCAGAGCTGAAGAAGTTTGGGTATGTCCCCGGATGTGATCTTTTCCACATCTTTATCATTTGCTCAACCCTGTGCTTCACCCTAACCCTGTCTGAAACGCTCTTTGTCTAGAATATGGCCATGAGCTTTGTGATCTCTGCTGAGCCGCGTCAAGGCTGTGAACTCTACAGCTCTCTGCAGTTCATGCTAAACGTGGTTATAGGGCCACCATGTGCACGCTTTGAAGTTTTTTTCCTCTTCCCCTTTTTGAAGTGAAAGCAATTTGAGACTGAGACCTTGGCTCTTGTTTACTTTATAGGTAATTTTATACTACCCTACTATGTTAAAGAGCTTTTTTTGGTATGAAAAGCATTCAGTCATTTTCACAGCCCTCTTCAACTGCCTCTTAGTGAGAGGCAGGCTTATAAAGGGAACCTCTGCCTGCTGTAATGTTTGGTACACATACATCGTGTGAACATCTCTAACCTCATAGTCCTATGAGATTCATAGTCCTCTGAACCTCATATCCATCTAATCCTCATAGTCCTGTACGTGGGACGTGTGGAAATCTCTCCAAACTTACTGGTCCCTGATGTCCATGCTGGCTGGGGTTTGGGATGGGGCAGCTTCCTTGTCAATGAAGTAAACTCCTCTTTCTCAGTGTGCTGAGACCTGACCTTCTTATTTGCTCCTTGCTGTTTTGCAGGCTGACCTCTAGCAGTATTATGCCAACTGGATTTGACTACTTGATCATGGGCTTGCAGAATTGCCAGGCCATTGAAGAGCTCAAGTGAGTATGTTGTTACCAGGCTGTCCAGAGTTTGCCAGGTCTTTCTAGAAGCGTTAGTTAAACTGCAGCCTCTCTTCTGCCTGTACTGTGGACAGATGTAGTTTTCCTGATGGCTGGAGGCCTTCAGATAGGAAAGAAGCAACAATTTCTTTTTATTTGCAATGAACAATGAGTGGGAGAGACAGAAATCAATAGTCTGTGGCAGGGAATGTCCAGTCGAGAGACAAATGGGTTTGGTAGTTGTTTTTTGCATGGATCCGTGTCCCAGCTGCAGACACGTGCATCCTGCGCAGCAATCCCACAGCCAGCATTTCACTCCTGAGGATGATCTGGTGGCCAGCACACGGAGATGGCTTTTCCTGGCACCTACATGTAAGGCATCCTTCTGTTCTGAAGGGCCACTGGACCGTGTGTGTCGATGTTGTGAGAGCTTTGCCATCTTGTGGTCACAGTGGCACCTTGCTCCGTGAGGGGCTGGGTTCTTGCTCAAAGAGATTTGGAATTCTCTTGGTACTTTATCAGGATCCAAACACGTCCAGGAGAATTGCATTAGAGAACAGAACTGAAAACTGTTCACAGGGACTAGAATACACTTCCACTTCTCTTGCACCCTTGTTCTGCTTTGCTCTGCTGGCTCTGTTTGCTGGCACAACTGCCCACGGGTAGTTAAGTTGTTCCTGTGTTATTTCATCTTTTAGCCTGGGCTGTATGAAACTCAGCGGTGCTGCCATTCCTAAGCTTGTGCTGGGACTTCATCAAATGCCGTCTTTGAAAAGGCTTATGTAAGTATGTGACTGCAGCTTGTCTCTAACCCGGCTTGTGGTGTTGAATAACGCTAGCTTAATGTCCTTTTCCTGGCGGATGTTGTTTCCAGCTTGAACCATAACAGTATTGGTAATGATGGCTGCTCCAGACTCGCAGAAGCCTTGAGAAGGATGCAGTACATGGAGGAAATCAAGTAAGTTTCTCCTTTCTTCCAGTCTCTCACAGCAGAGAGGTGACCACTAGTGCCAGCATTTGGAGAGACCCAGATGTGCTTATACACAATGTAACAGAAGCAGAGAGGTTGCAAAATACTCGTGTGTGAGGTACCTTGGCCTACAGGAAATCAGAGCTTGATGGTCAGAAGAGGAGAGTTTAGTCTAACCCCACTCTGCTGCAGTCGTGTAGAAAAAGGATTAAACAACTTCGGAATTTAAATCTTCTCTGGAATCCCTGGGATCCAAAAGAGGGTCAGAGGCCCCTTCTCTCCTGGGAGCGCCTTGGACCCAGCACTTCCCCACTCTGAAAAGATCTGAATCCAGAGCCAAGCCCAGGCTTGTTTTGCTTTTTTTCCCCTCTGTCTAGCTAGATTCTGTCCATTCTCCACTGTAGTAGTTTGGAAAATAATAACCAGCTGTCGCCTGTCTTGGTATTCTGGCTGAAGTCATTTCCCACTCGTTAATAAGATCCAGTGATTTTCATTGCTCTTTGCAGTTTTTTTTAAAGCCTCATTAGCAGCTATTAGTCTTTCATGAGATAGTTGAGACAAGCAGCTCTTTGATTCTGCTGCCAAGGTCAGAGGTGTCATTCAGCAGATGGGAGACATTAAATAAGATCTCATACTTTGCCCGACGCTTAGCATTTTCCTTTACAATATAGCCTTTCTTCTTTAAAGTTTAAGCCACAACGAGATTGGAGATCCAGGCCTGATAAATCTAGCTGCCGTCCTGCTTGAAGTGCAAAACCTGAAGAGAATCAAGTGAGTCCCTTTGTTTTATTAGCAGCGATTTCAGTTATGGCCGCAGTTGGTGGGGAAGCCCGTATAGGAAGCTCTGTGCCACCTTCACTTCTACAGTGTTCCACTTCCCAGCATTTTCAATGTCATTGAAGACCAGATACAAGATCTAGCACACCAATGGAAGGTGTTGCCTCTTCTGCCCTCCCCATGCACACCTGGGCCTGGCAGCGACTTTTTGTGCCCGTGCAGAGCCTCTCTGAGAGTGAAGGGTACGGCCGTGTCCTTGTGTATCGCCCCCAGAGATGGCGGTGGGCGTTTGCCAGCCTTCGCTAGCTGTTTAAATGGAGAGATCTCTGGCTCGGTTGTGTCCTGGAAAGCAAATCTGCAAGCTTGCAGAGAATTGTACAAGCCTCCGATCCACGCAGCGCTGTTCCTCAGGCTGTGTAGGGTTCCCAGAGTGGTGGCTCTTAGTGTTGCCGCACTGCGCACTTTCCTAGTGGAAGTAGAGGTGAAACAGAATTTGTCCGAGCAAGGACACAATTTCTAGACAAGGCTCTTTCTTAGAGATGTGGATCCAAACTGTCCCTCCACCAAGGGAACAGAAATTAGATCACCCAGGCTGTTTGTTAGGCTCAGCTCTGTGGTATGCCTTGTAATTTTTTTAAATTATAAACCTGGAAATTACTTGAACAAGGAAATTCCCAGTTCTGTCTGGGAGAGGGAAGACTGCTTCTTCCCCGCAGTGCCTGCAGGGGCGGGAGTGACTGGGTACTTGACAAAAACACACTACAAATCCCAGGCCATTTTCCAGAGACCCGTGTCTCTGGACACCGCACTGCAGCCCCGTGTAGCCCATTGTTGCAGTGACCCAAGTCTCCCATCAAGCCAGGCAAACAGTGAAATATTGTAAGCTGGTATGTTCTGGTTCTTGTTCGGTCACTGAGAGTCTTTCATGATTATTTTAGCCTTTCGGGGAACAGTCTTAGTCCTGCCGGAGGGGAAAAACTGGTGGAAGCTCTCGCCTATTGCAAGTGCATTGAGGAGCTACTGTAAGTGTGCCATTTCCAATGTTCTTTCAGGAAGCTGGGCAAAAATCAAGGCATAGAAACCAAACATAATCAGGCTCAAGTAAAGCCAAAATCAGTTTTACTGCTGGTTCTTAGGAGAGCAGGGTAAAAACTCACAGCTACATGGGATAGGAGTGTATGGTGCTGGGTGTGGGAGGTTTGGGGATGGCTTGTTCACTGCAATCTCTTGAAGATTGCCAAGAACCCTACACACTGCTTTATCGGGAAGAGATGAACCTGCAGTTTAATAGCCAGGGTTGCAGGTGTATGGGCTGTGCGGTGCTGTGGTGCCTTAGAAATCAGCATTAATCTATATGGCTTCAAAAATGGAGTGAAGATGACAGATAGAGGCTTTACTCAGCCAGGTGTATTACCAATCATTCCATTCCAGACCAGTTCATAGAACAAACATCCCCTGCCGTATTAAAGAAATAAAATTATTTTAAAAAATAACAAATCAGAAAAAAATTATTTCTGTTAAAATGCCGAAGCTATTCACATAACCTTCAGATTACAGCATACTGGACTGAGGGCACACATTTAAAAGTGTGATTTTGGTGTAATTCCAGCTCAGGACAACGTGGTCAGGAAGGGAGATCGGCTTGCTCCTGAGAAGTGCAAGTCAGTTTTACTTCCCTGTTTAGCTCCTGCTGCAGGATTACAAAACCTCATTGTTCTTTCCTCGCACCCTCAGTGTCCTTTGAATCGTGGACATTAATTAGCTCCTTTCAGCATAGTCCCACTCGCATGTGGGTGAGGAACGGGAGTCACAGATACGTGTGGGTGACGCACAGGTGAGGAATGAGGCTCTGTAATTCACTGTCAGTAACATTTCATTTCTGCTCCTTCCAGACTGTCAAGGAATGTTTTTGGAGACAGGACAGCAGTGAAACTTGCCCTCTCTCTGCCTCACACGACCCACCTCAAGATCCTGCAGTAAGTGTCAGCCTCTGCGCCAGGAAAGCTGGGTATGCTGGGAATACGTGGGATAGTTGAAAGAAAGCATGGAAAAAGGTGTAGACCGCAGTGGTGCACTGGTCTCTTGTTTAGATATTATTTTAAGTGTCTCAGGATTGAGAAACCCTCCACAGTTACTCTGCTGCATGAAGTCACATCAGCTATTCTTGCATAATCTCTTGTAACGTTAACTTTAGAGATGAACCAGGCATTGTATATGCAGCAAAATGACCCTTAAAATTGGTTTTGCTCATGTTAGCTTCTAATGCGTCTGGCCATCCTCTCGTTCTGGTGTAGTGTAAGCATAAATACGAGCACCTTTTGTGGTCCCTCACTGTTTTGTGCAGACACCTATGAGTCATTTTCCCCCCTGAACTCAGTGGTGTTATAATTTTAAACCCTTTGTGGGAGTCTTCCCAAGGTTCTAACACGTAGGACTTTCTCATACTGTTTTACAGTAGCAAAGCAAGGAATTGGTGAGCTAGACGAACTCACTGGGCTCAGTTAGCCTGGTGGTGTGTCTTCCAGCCTGTGTCTAAGGTATTGTCAAAAGATAACTTCGAAGAGGAATCCCAGTGGTGGGAGACTGTAGTCCTCTGGGTAGGTTCTTGTCTTCACTGGAAAGGCATTGGAAAATCTGCAGATATGAGACTTCCCATCTGCTCTTTGTTCTCAATGCCGTTCCTTACTCATCTCAAGCTGGTCCCATGTGCACGGCGCTGGAGACAGGCTCAAGGTGGGACTGTGCAGCCTTTGCTTTTGCTGCGGCTGGCTGACTGTGTTCCTTCGTTCAAACCCACTGAACTTGCATGTCCTTAGGGCTAGGTGTCGTTGACAGCAACAGGAGCTATGTGATGTGCTACTCCACAAGGATCCCAGGTTATTACCAGCTGCTGATTCAAAAGATGTAGTTATCTTCTTAGCAAGTTAAATGTGAGCTTTTGTTACAGCTTTACTCTAAAATAATCCTCCAATGCTTGTGTTTCTTCTGTTAGCTTGCAGAACAATAACATTGGGCCGGCAGGAGGGATGGAGCTGGCCAGAGCCCTGGTGGCGTGCGAGCTGCTGGAAGAGATAAGGTAGGCCGTGGCAGGTGCTTTTGGGATGCTGCCAAACATATGGACTGGTATCACTCTGCAGGTGGGAATCATTTCAGCTCACAGAGCTGAGGCTGTCACGTAGGCTCTTTCTGTGCTCAGGGTGACTCTGCAGAGGGTAATCCCTCCACCTGTCCTGGATGCTTTTTGTAGGATGAGAGGAGACGCTCGCTGAAAGTCACTGCAGTGCTCTGCCTGTGGGGTGGCATAGATCACTTTAGATGTTAAACCTTGTCTGCCAGTGCTGTTTGCTGGGCTTTTTGCAGCCTCATGCCTTTGAACTACTGTGTGCATTAACCTGGGCAGTGGTAGAACTTCTAAATACGGAACTGAAATAATGAAGGCGATGTGAATTAACTCTTCCTGCTGCATTCTTGATGCCACCGTTCTTTGTAATGTGTTTATTGTTAAATACCCAGTTGAATTAGGTTGTTGGTAATTTAGGTGTGAGATATGTTAGAGTAGGGGAGGTATTGCCACGGATTGTGTTTGCTGGTGGATGAGAACAGAGCAGCACACCCTGGGAAAGGCTGGAAGGCAGTTACTGCTGCCCGATGCGTCTTTGAGAGCCGTGTATTCTTCCCACACTCCCTTACTGTCATGTCCTCTCAAGTCACACCTGTCATTAACTCCAATGTAACTTCTTATTTCCAGTTTCACATGCAACACATGATGTGCTGCAGCTCTGTCTGTCTTAGCCACTGGTATAACCCCACATTACTGCCTGCAATTCTCTGCTGAATGGACTTATGTTGTGAGCTGGAGTAGGGCTGTCATTCCCATTTTACCAAGCACGGAACTGACCCTGAGTTGCCGTGTGCCAATCTGGCTTGCCCCTGCTGTCTAGAGTCTTCACTTAGTCTGGGTACCAGTTATTGACTTGCTAATTCACATAGTTACATTTTGGTGGTGGCTCTTCTCTGACTGTACCCACTTTTTCTGTGGCCACTCAAAGCTTTTCCATTACTCTTACAGTTTATCAGAAAATGACCTCGGGGAAGGAAGTATGCATGCCCTGTCCAAGGGGCTGCCATGCTTTGAACACCTCCGGAAGATTGAGTGAGTACCCGGGTGCTGAAGGCTGCCGAGGCAGAGTGTGGCTGGCTTCGTTTGTAGCATTGCCAGGGCACATGGTGCTGATGCCATATTCCTCACTGGTTCTGACACCAGCATGTTGTGCCCTCTTTTTTTTTTCTCTCTCTCTCTCTGTTCCTTCAGCTTAAAATTCTGTGGAATCACTGATGATGCTTCAAAATCACTTTCTTATGGCTTCCGACAGTGCCCTTCCATGGAGGAGATAATGTGAGTGTGGGAATGGATGGGGAGACCCTTCAAGATGCAGGTCACTCTTGTTGTGGTGTCTGCTCCTATTTTCAATGGCAGTGCACTTCTGATCCTGCTGGATACTTACTGATACGTACCACTAAGTACTTTTTAGCGATAAATTTACTAGTAATTTACTAATCTACTACATTCACTGCTAAAAATTTCCTGGTTTAACTAGCAGCTTACTGGAAGCTGAATGTGAAGAGCTGAACAAAATACAGCGTAAAACACCCATCTTCAAACTCTGCCCATTATCCTTGGTCTTTTAGCATCTGCTTTCCTAGGCAGGACAAATTCCCCATCTTGATACAAGTCTTGCCTCCATTTTTTTACAAGATGGCCACAGCTGGCTCTCAGAGCAGGGCAGGACCTTCTCTGTGCAGTTGTAGAGGCTGAACTGAGAGCTCAAAGCACAGTGAATTCAGCTTGTAGATGAACAGGTGTACCACCAGCTGCAGTCTCACTCTCCACGCTGGAATAAAAGGGGTTGCTGTGATGCGTGGATGTTTAACGTGTTTTCAGTAAACAGCATAGATGGGCTAACTGCAGTCTGACGTGTGTTCACCTGCCCATGAGAACCTCAGCAAGAAGCCTGCTGGGAACCTGCTCCAGCTGATGTCTTCTTAAAAGCAATTTGCTCTGTTGCACTAGAGAGACCTTAACTGTAATTGTAGCACACAAGGTCCCGTGGGGTCAGCAGTGGTCTCATCAGTGCTGGGCTACCTGTAGCTGTATATATAACTATCACTGCTAGAGGTGCTGGCAGGGTACAGACCTCCTAGGCTGAGATCACTCCTCTGTCAGGACCTAGGCTCTCGAGTCATCTCTGCTGTTGCCAGCTGGGTGACACTTGATTGTCATGCTACTCTTGTGTGCCTCAGTTCTGCAAAGTCGTCGTGGGTGGTTTGAGTGAAATGGTGCATGAGTCCTAAGCCCACCAGGCTTTCCTCTCCCTCCCCCAGAAGGTATTTGTGTGGAGATCACAGATGTCTGAGGAATCTCAGGGTATTAGGTCAAAGCCGGGATTTTATTGCCAGACCCAGGAGAGGTCTGGCAATAATCCAGTGAACGGGATGAGTAAAGCAATATTCAGTGCATAGGCATGTTCCTTGCAGTGTGGCACTAGGACTAGTTAACCATGTGGGAAGTTACTACTCCTGCATTACTAACAGAAAGGCAGATTCTCCTTTAATAGTAGTGTTAGGAGGAGTCTTGTCTTGTCAGTGGAGGCACATGAGAGTTCTGTCATTGGAAAGTCTGAGTGACACAGCGAGCAATATGCTGACACCCATGAAGTCGCAGAACGGGCTGTGAACTTGTTTGGTGGAAGGCCCCAGTTCTTGAGCTGGATCCTGTCCTGCCTTTCTTTATTTTGGCTCCTACGTGCCATACAGAAATTCTGGAGTTCCCCAGACTTGGGCAGAGGAATGGCTCTGTGGGGTGGCCCCAGGATCATTCAGCTGAGTGAAGCACTGACTGGTGCTGTGCTAGTTTTCTGTTTTACAGGAGGGATGGAAACGGCCAGGCTGTTCAGCCAGTAGCAAAGAAAGGATCTGAAGAATTTTTTCATTAGCTAACACATCAGAAAGTGATGAGCCCTGTGAGCTATCCTGTGAAAGAGCTCGGAGTCAAAAGGCAGCTTTAAGACCAGATCTGAGAGGCACCTTAGCTGCTGCAATAGTTTAATACCGTCAGCGCAAGGAGGAGTTGCACTGGGGTAAAGCTGTGCACTCAACGGTCATTTCCACCTTTCGCATCTCATTCCCTGGGCCTGTAGGAGATAACCACAGTCCTCAGGCTCTGTGGGGACACATACGTGGAAATATGCGGTGGAACTGGGGAAACTCCTCAAAATTAAGCCTGTAAAGCAGGGGAATGTTTACCTGCCATGCTAAGAGGGCGATAAAATCTTGTAAACAGGCTAATCTGTGAGGGGATTGTATCGCAGCACTGCTGTTGTTCCCTTTGTGTTCACGGACTGACTCACAGTTGGGATTTCTTGTCTGTCTTAGACTGTCTTGGAACGCCCTTGGTGACAGAGGAGCCCGAGAGTTGGCCAGTGCTCTCCCGGGGATGGAAAACCTGAAGGTGTTAGAGTGAGTACAGCTCTGAGAGCAACCCCAGGAAGAGCACTTGTTTTTCTGTCATTGAGCCTTCAACCACAGCACTTCCAAAAAGGGGATGGATGTTAGGAACAACAGACAGGCTTTTGCAGTTCAAGTTCTTCCTTAGCATTCTTGCTGCATGCACCAAAGGCCAGCCTTGCATGGGTGATGCACAGTGCAGAGAGGTATTTTTTTATTTAAGGTGTTTGCAGCATAGGTATCTAACCAGAAGCCAGGCTTTGAAGGCCACCGGTTTGAGTCAGAGAAGACAAACTGGTATTTCTAGGAAACGGCTCATTTCACCTAATTTCGTCAGGTGAGCTGCTTCCTGCAAGCTTTTACTTCTCTTCAGTGTCTGGGGTGGTCTGGATGGGTACTGCGCTCAGACAGACCTCCTCTGTGAAAGCTTGCAGCAAGGCAAGCAATCCGTCCCTGGGATGGAGCGGCCAAATTGTGGGTGTTGGGCTGTAGGAGCTCGCAGGAAGCTCAGATGCAGCTCCTGTGCTGGAACTGCAGTGCAGCAGGCAGCTGGGGTCAGTGTTGCCAGCCTGTGTGCTGGCCCGGTGGCATCACAGCCCGGCCCTGTTCTGTGGGAGGGACTGTCATCTCCTGGTCAAGAACCGCTCGTGAAGCTTTCCTCCCGCTGGCCCTTTGGAATAGGTGGTCTGTGTCTTCCATCTCTCAGCTGTATGAAAATACTAGTCAGTGGGTTGTAGGGTGAGGAACTGAGTTTTGTTTGTCTTGGGCAGGGAAGCTCCGTAGCAGAGCCTGGCTGTTTTACAGGTACAGGCAGGAAGGTTGTGTCCAAGGCAGGAGGAGTTGTTACTAAGCATTTCATGGCACCAAGCTCGCAGTGGGATCTGTTAGAGTGCTCCAAGGGCAAGAGTTCTGCTTACAAGTCCTGTTGCTAGAACGAGGTCATAGGGAGCAGTGCGCACACACTTCTTGCATAAATAGGACCATGGTCATAAAGGTGAGGCTGATGTGAGCATGGCTGTGCTTGTGCTAAAGTGTAGCTCTTCTGGGACAGGAGAAGGAGCCAGTGATTATTCAGCTGCTTTCCACTCTCTGTTTGGTTTTGGATTTTAAAATCTCTTTTTTGTTTCTAAAACAGTCTGGAGAAAAATCGCATTGGTGCCTGTGGGGCCACAAAACTAGCAGAGGAACTTGTCAAGTGCCCGGGCATTCGATTCATAAGGTGAGCAGATATTGCGGAGCTCTGTGTCTGGGTGTCGGCTCAGCAAGGTGAAGTCGGGGTGACCAGTCTAGGGACAGGCATGATCCACGCCGGCCTGATGCCCTGGGTTAGCTGGGATGCAACAGGGTATTGCAGGGGATGCAGACACAAGCCAAGTAAGCGGAGGGTTTTCTAGGCCAGCTCCGCCCCCTCAGAAAGTCCTGGGAAAAAGCGACTGAAAATCTTACTGGCTTTAAATGAGGTGAAAATTAAGGCCTCGTTGCGTAATGTCCCCATCAGGAGGTTTGTTGCATTTTTTCCTGTAAGTTTTCNCAGCTCCGCCCCCTCAGAAAGTCCTGGGAAAAAGCGACTGAAAATCTTACTGGCTTTAAATGAGGTGAAAATTAAGGCCTCGTTGCGTAATGTCCCCATCAGGAGGTTTGTTGCATTTTTTCCTGTAAGTTTTCTTTCTCCCATTACATCCGATTTCACCTCTACGATACATTCCTGCCCTGTCCCACTTTGTCCTGGGATCCATATCCTGCAGATACTTGGACACCTGATTTTTCCCACTCTTTGCTGTTGCTCCTCCAAACCTTGTGTGTCAGACTCCGCTAGAAACCTCTTGTAGGAGAGACCCGCTTGTCCATCCCTGAATCGAAGAGTCACTCTTCTGAGAGCACCTCTGATAACTTTCCGGTGACAAGGGTCCCACAGCTGTGTGTCCACTCCTACGAGAGCTGTCTCTTCGGCCCAAAACAGGCTCTGCCTTCCCCAGTCGTGGGAGCTGCCCAAGAGCAACCACTGAGCGATGTTTCTGGTCCTGGCTGGAGCTTGGGGCCCCTGCGTGCTTGCCCAGATTGATGGGTGCAGCACAGCACGCAGTCCCTCTGATTCCTCAGGGCACTCTGCTTCATGAGGTAGAGGCCCACTGTGGGAAGCTTTTGGGTAGATTCCATCAAATGATGTAGACGACGAAAGGGGTGGCTTGTGTAAATCAGGTTGCTGTGTGTAATCATAGAATCACAGAATCGTAGGGGTTGGAAGG
>VZSC01006652.1:0-16365 GCA_013398225.1 Steatornis caripensis
GGTCTCCCCTCAGCCTCCTTTTCTCCAGGCTTAACCACCCCAGTTCCCTCAGCCGCTCCCATCACACTCAAAACCACAAAGATAAACTAAGTTTCAAGAAAAAATAGATCTTAAGAAAAACAAAAAAAAAACAGTATATGACAAAGGAAGTGTGTAAGAGCTTGGTAGTGAATACATCTCCGGCCTGCAGAGATTTACGCCAGAGGCAATGTCTTTCTGTGCTACTGTGATTAAGACAGAAGATGAGTTTTATCTCATGTAAAAAGGTAACGAAGACTCTCGAAGCGCACGTTCAGGCACCTCTCTGACAGTAGTTCAACTGAACTTCAAGCCAGCTCCTATGATCCTCATGGCACCAAAGCACAGATTTCGGTCAGGATGAAGCTGCCCTAGAACCCAAGTTGCCGGGCAGCTTTTGCAGACGGAGCCTGCCACAGCTATTAACACTCAACCACTTAGTCTCAGAGAATGTGTGCTTGTACTGCGGCCGCACGTTTTGCTCCAGTTCAGACACATCTTCAGACAAACTAAGAGAAAGGTGAAAGATCTGGACACCACCTAAATCTTCGCATTCAGGTAGGTCAAAACGCCACAATTATAGTGACAAGAGGATGATGCTGTTACGGACTGTAGGCAAGAAGGAAGATGAACAGATAGGAATGGGAAAAACATCTCAGATCTACCTTTTTGTTATGGTGAGCATGTATAGGCAACTAAACATTGACTAAGCACCAGGGAGACAGACAAGGTTGTAGTTATGTAGCAGATCATACACCAGATCTGTGACACATCATGAAAAGGTTCTGGAAGGCAGAAACAACCAGCCTGAAATATTTGTAAGCAGACAAAAAGCTTGGCGGAATTGTAAGAAATAACAGACACGTCAAAGTACCTTTTTTGTGTCTGACAAGTTTTAATCTAGACATTACAAATCAGACTACGTAATCCTTTTCACTTTCAGTTTTAACGTAAAATGTTACATATGAATAAACAGTTTTCTGGTAAAAGGTAAAAGTATCAAAGATAACCATGCAAGTGTTCCTATTAACCAGAATGTAGCACAAAAAAAAAAAGAAGCTATAGTATATGTAAGTCACACATGTACAACAGGGGCCATCAGTTGCCTTCAAGTATGCTTAATGCTGAATGACATAATGCAGGGTAAAGTATACATTTACATGACAGAAAGCCATTAACTGTCAGGAATGTTTGTCTAGTTCCAACCAAAGAGTACAGACACGAGAAAACGAGTCATTATTGACCACTATACGCTGAATGCTGCAATTTATATTAACGCTATAACAGCATATTTGTGGGCCAGATGAGTTATGATGATTACTTAGGCAATTAATGAAGATGAATCCAGCTACTGCCTTTTCCTTAGTTTCTTACAGGTACAACATCGTACCCACTACACCTAGAATCACCGGAACAGCACAAACTAAGTCAATTAGATCTTACTGTCGCAGTAATTCCCTGACTACTGCAAGATGCATTAAAGTGTTTGGGGTTTGTTAATAGCCAAGTATAAACGAGATCAGCAGAACCAGCATTTTCCTGTCTTAGCACAGCACCTATTTAGCAGTTCCTCANCAGGTACAACATCACACCCACTACACCTAGAATCACCGGAACAGCACAAACTAAGTCAATTAGATCTTACTGTCGCAGTAATTCCCTGACTACTGCAAGATGCATTAAAGTGTTTGGGGTTTGTTAATAGCCAAGTATAAACGAGATCAGCAGAACCAGCATTTTCCTGTCTTAGCACAGCACCTATTTAGCAGTTCCTCACTGCAACGTGAATTTTATTTTAGAAGAAACAAAATGCCTTATTAAACTATTTGCTTGCCCACAAAAAGTTCTCTCAACTTGGTTAACTGTGGACCGTGAATTGGAAAATCCTAATAATAATAAAAAGAGGAGGCGATTTAAAAACACCACCACCACATTTTTTTGAAGGTAACTTGGTTCAGTGTACCTTGCAAACCAAGACAAATGAATTTCTAATTTCTAATATATGAGGTCTGATCTCTACTGCCATGCATATCAATGTCATTTATGCCTTTACAACGCATCAACACCACAGCCCCGGATCTAGCAGCACTTCACGGTTGTTTTGCACACGTACAGAAGGACTGCAAAGACAAAGCACAGTTGACTCAGTAGAGACAAATGTCCTTCGTGAAGTTACAGGACTAAAAAAAAAAAAAATCATTTCCCCCCTCATTCCAAACCCACAATTGTTTATTCAAGTACTGGAGGATAACATCATTGGCAATACAATTCTAATCAAGGTATTTCATACACGGGATGGAAAAATGTACTTGCACACAGGTAATCTGCACGCAGTCAGAGGCCAAACCAAGGAGAGGTAATCGGCATGAGGATGCTGGCTGTTCGGTTTCAGGGTTAAGGAGGCTCACGAGAGGTAAAAGAACAGGCTACAAAGGATGAGAAGCAGGAGAAGGTTAACTGTGGGAAAGGGTAAACTTCTGCGCGTATCGTGTCTGATTATCACTCCTGCTGAATCACAAGGAAGGAAGTTGGGGGTGGATTTAAAATATGGTGCTTATAACAGTTTGTTGATCTCCTGCTGTGCAAGTGACTACAATATATGCATACCATAACACATGGTAATGTAGATGACTGTGGTATCAAGTGAAAGAATTTCAAATTAACAATTACAATAATGATTTTAGGCCTCAAAATTTCACATGAAAAAAAGCTATTTTCAAAAAAAATATTTTAAAATCCTTTCATCCTAAACTTTGTTTAAGCATTATGTGGCATTTAAATGACACTGAGGAACATAAAAGTGTTTTTTCAATTCCTCCATTCTTCTTTCAATTCTTACCCTGCAAAGATTACAAAATACTCAAAAATAACACAATACAGAAATCACGTCTAAGTCTTCCACATCCGCTCATTGCTCAAAACTTCTGTCCCATAACAGACTATCGATTTGTGTTGCTGTCTTCTAACGCGTATTGCACTCTACCTGCGTACCTGACGCTATACAAAACAAAGGATTGCAAAAGGTTAATTCAGAGATACTACACATGGGCAAATATGCCATTTACTCTACCAATGCTATTGTTTCACCTACAGTCCAACATCGTATACAGGCAAATCATCAGACACAAAACAAACATTAACCAACTGTTTGGGCACAAACAGAAAAAATATTTCTGTTTTCTAACAGGATGCGCTACTTATTTTTTCCCCTTTCCCAGGCAGGTCATTAGAAAGCTCTTTATAAAGGCTCTTTTACTTAAAGCTTTAAATGAAGATACTTAATGCAGTGGCAGAAGAGATGGCACTTCAGGTACTCGTGAAAGAAGAAAGAAAATAAGCGTAGGAGTACGCCAAGGGAGTTGTTAAGAGAATGGTTCCAGAGGAGTGAAGGGGGTGGAAGTGTAGGAAGAGACAAGAACAGACGTAGGCTGAATCCTTACCAGTTTGCATTACGAAATGCAGACTCGGTATACAAGCAGTAAGAAGTCATGGGGGATATGATATCAGGGGAGCTAGAGAGAGGAAGGCAGGAGCGGTGGCAATTCGGATGGACTTCACAAATCAATTGAGTAACCAGAAGAGGAAAAAAGCTCTTTTGCCCGTGGCAGCACTAAGGCAGAAAGACACTCAAGCGTGACTAGAGAAGACTAAGAAGAACATAACCATCAGGTAAGTAGAGGTATCAAAACGCACAGTGAGAACTGCTCTGCAGTCACAAGCAGAAGTACAAACCGCATACTGAAAAGTGCTTTGGGAAAACATTCTAAGAGCAATTTTCTCCAGCAATTGTAAAGAAGGAAGAGAATGTACCTCTTGGGACTCTCGAATGAAAAGGTTGTAGGGAACAATTTAATTAATGTCTCTTCTCTGTCTAAATAAACTGCAAACCAAGCAACTGTTTTCTGACGCATTTATGTTACGGGCACAAACCAGGTCTACCCTGGAGCATGTAAACTGGAAACCAGAAAGGAGATGCGTGTTCCAGCAGCACATTGAGCTGCGCGTAACCTCACCTTACGCAGCAGCGGCGATGTGTTTAGGCTGAGCTGCACCGAGTTCCAGAGTCACGCTCTTTTACTGCCTCCATGAGGAGAGCCACGCGCACTGTCACAGACTGTAAAATATTTTCTGGCAGACTACTTGCAGCCTGAACTTTAATATCCCCTAGGGACGCTGCTGCCAGTGAATGGATTTCACAAAAGAGCAAAATAAATAGGATCGGTTTTAACAGCAACTGACTTGCAAAGCATTTAGTTTATCAGGAAAAAGAAAGTAACATATACCTTTCCTGTTAGCAATATATTATTCTTCTTCTACGGAAAAGAAAAACTTCTGGCAAGAATTTTCATACGTAATATGCACACCAATAAAAGACATCTGGCATGGGGAAGAAAGCAACCACCAACCAAAACACAGTATATAGCGCAGCAAACACGAGAACCCTTTTTCTTCACAAATGGCGTCAAGTCTTTCGTAGTCTTCAGGCAACATCTCTCTGTAGCAGAGAGCCCACCCACAAAAGGTCAGAATCTAGTCATACTGCTCAGGAAAAAACATCAGTCAACCTCCTGGGAAAGGCATACGCTACCGTATGTTACAAAAATTCCTATCTAGGCCACTCCCTTACATCACAGAATCCTTGAGACTGGAAGGGACCTCTCGGGACCACCGAGGCCAACCTTCTGCTCGAGCAGAGCCACAGAGCAGCTCACCATATCCACTGAGTGACCACAAAGAATAAAAGATGCACACAAAGGTATCGCAACATTTTAAGTAACTCGAAGCATGTGATTTATCAAACGGGGCACTATTTGTTAGGTCGGCTCGGGTTGTTTTTAACGTCTCAGTAAAAGAAAAATAGGGACTGAGTGCTACTTTTACCATGTGGTGCCCCGCAGGTATCCCCGCAGTGCCTGCAGATATGATTGCTTCAGATTCGAACGCAGCTCGAGGTGGATCGTCTATGATTACAATTGAAGCAGGCCTGTGGACAGCTTTCCTGTACTGAGCATGCACACTGGTATCGCTTGTTGAAAAAGAAATGGGCTACAGGTGTGTATGGAAGCGAGATCACATAGAAGGCAATAATTCGTAAGGTTTGAAATATAGTTTATAGAAAGTAAGACTCACTTGCCACCCCAGACGCAATTCCGTAAAGCAGTCCTCCTCCATCTGTTTGCTGCTGAAAGACACGGGTCCCTGGAGGAGGGCTTCTTTCTTGTCTAATGAAATTATACAGTAAAGTTTTCACAAGTCTGCTGGTATATGGGAGGCTGCAAAGAAAAATAAAACAGCTTTAGCTGACTCACAACTTGCAACATTGGGCACAGCAGAGCCCAGGGAAGGTGCGAAGGCTGGCATTAAACACAGACAGTAACTCTCCCAGTCTGCAGAAGACTGGAGAAGGAAAGAACACCGAGGTCTTGCCCACACAAAGCTGCACTGACTTCAGCAGGGCTCCGCAGGAGGAGCGCCTTCAACAGCAGGATCATGGATACCATTTTTTGTTTTTGGTTTTTTTTTTTTTTTCAATACTACTTTAAAATCAATCACCTAATTTGTGGAATTGTATTATTCTACCTCAGACACAACTGGAAAAAAGGTATGCAAGGGAAAGAAACACGATACCTGTTTAGTTTTCGCTCCCTGCTTTGGTTACATAGAACAGGTAACAATAGCATTGCTCCACCCCACCAGTATTTTTGTCTCTTGGGTGCAGCTGGGACCAATTTGCAAAGATCAATGAAACATCCAACCTCACATCAGTGATTTTGACAAATGCACGTGAAATTTGCTGGATTTAAATAAAAGGTTACAATATTTCCAAAACAGAGAAGGATTCCAAAACACAGAAGCAAGCAGTTGGTTCCCATTCCCATAGGATCCCCATGGTGACGGTGAACAGGCAGGGCTGTGTGCAGCAAACTCCAGTCCCCTCCAACTCTTCGTATTGCCCTGGATTCCCAGCCCCCAAATTCCCACCTCTCTCTCCAGAAGCCAGATACCTGCTACTCCCAACTCAGAGCTCTTAGACCACATACTACCTCTTCTCCCAAACATTCCCCATTTTGCCCCGAACCCTCAGCTCCTTTGGTCCAGAGATTTAAGCACCACCAACCCCACACATACTGAGGCTCTGCCTCTACCCTGCTGCAGTTTCAGGCTGAAGCCTTGCCCACAGCCAAGCTGAGCCTCCCTCCCCTCCCTGCATGCCACCCCGGAGCGGCACCTCTCTCTTACATCTAGTAGAAATTTCAGAAAACCAGACAACAGATCCATTTCCCAAAAACCCGCCCGCATGGAATTTAAAGTTGAAAGACAACAAATAGTAGCCTGACCAAAATGCATAAAAGCCACCATGACAAAGCATTTAAACAAAACACCGACTCGCCAGAACACGTGGCATTACTCATCCGACTGAGTTTACCACCTGCTAAGTATTTCCACTATTGCAGCTTAAAACTCAGCTTGGCACATTTGCAATCTTTCGAGGGGCTGCTATCGATTTGTATCGCAGGAAGGCTCATCAGCATTTGAGGTACACGGGTTCTCTAGGCTGCAGTGTTACAGGAAAAAAAACATGGCTGAATCAAAACCATCTTGAAAAGTAAAAGCAGTGCTAGGAAGTCAACGAAATTCCCCTCAAAAAATGAAAACGGCTTCCAAAGTAGTTTTAGTGAAGTGTGGGCTGTGAGATTTTAAACCTGAAACCTGCCAAGAGCCTTTACAAATGCTTGCAAATGTGTTGTGTTTCCTTTTGACCTGAACAAGTTTTCTATCAAAATGTATTTAGCTGTCTTTGGTTTTCAAGCACAAACAGTCCGAACAAGACATCAGAAGCATTCGCTTTGCCATTAGGTACCACCCCAGAACACGACATACCATCGACCGCGCATCAGGTATTTGTGAATGATGCTCTCTCGTAGAATTTCTTTGTGGAATAACTGGCAGGAGAGGAAGACGATGAGAGTCGTCACGGCTTCCAAGGAAATGCTGTATGTAATATCTCTGCAAGAAAAAAAAAAGAAAATGTGTAAAGATTTATCTACCGCGTTTGTTTAAAAACTGAACTCAAGGACACCTGTAAGCTTCACCTGAGGTTTTATGCTGTTTAGCACAGAGAGTTTCAATTGGGAACATCAAAACAACACATTCAAAAGAACCCAGAATCACTTCCTACCAACAATGGGGTTTTTTTCTTAGACACAAGCATTTTTAATGTGCCAAAAGACAAGAAAACACAGTAATGTTGAGGTATTGCCCAGAACGTTCCAGCTGCAACTTTCAGACTACATTTTGCTATAAAATTAATAAATATATCTCAAAAGTGTGTCCTTCGTCCTATTAAATAAAACTGTCACAAAACCATCATGCTAAGCCAGGGAAATGTCCAGCTAGCCAGACACAGCTCCATCCACCAGGAAAAGTGGATCCCTAAGGAAGGAACATAGTACGGAAGCGCTAGTTTAAGTGTAAGAAATGCTCAGGATACCAAGATACTACACACAGTCGTTCAGTTTTAAGTGGTACTTTTGAGTTAACAGTGAAGTCTAAAGTTTCAAGGTATTACAGCCAATCCCAAAGAATGTGCCGTAATGATTAAATACTGACGCCAGATAGTTTAGCAAAGCTCACTAAGGTAAGGTTAATTGGGAAACGCTGTGCAGCAAAATGGATGAGAGATCTTGCCACGATCTGGGGTATCTCGCACTTTCCGTTCCCACCTCTGCCTATAATGACCTTGCTAAATACCACAGTTTTAAGAGGGGGAGCAAAATGGCATTTGCATCCTTAATCAGTAATAGATTGCAGGCTATGAAACCTTTTAAAACACAATGATGAAGTAACTTGGACGTAAAACAGTATCATTCTTCCTTTCCACTAAAAACCATTTTTACCCCCTCCCAAAGTAAGGAGATAATTCATTTGGTGCAACAGCACCAGCCTGTAATCCGTGAGAAAGACTGTTATTAAGTACTCTGAATGTTTCCCCAGCTGTTACTATTTAATTTCCACAGTATGCTTCACAACCCAGTATCGTTAAATTACAACGGGTATCCAGCATCAATTATCGAGGCTTTTTGACCTGGGAACTACTGGAAATTTAAAATCTATTTATTTATTATAACAGAGTGAAAATCTATTATTTATACTTCTGAAATTCAAAGATTTTATAGTATCTCTATTTAAAATTTTTTTAAAAAATCAGCACCAATGTGTATTTAAGTGGTGATGCTAAGCTTTGCTTTGTTACAGTGTCACCTTTGAAAGTCTTAAGAATCAGACAGTTAAAACATGCATGAACATCAAGCACTCTTTCGGATAACGATGACTTGAAAACTACGGCGCAATCTCTCTTGAAACAAAATTAATTAACCACAGAAAAGACTGGCTGGATTAGAACTCTTCATTAGTCTCAGGATCTGAACCGGTGTGGTCCTTACATGAACTGCATTTCATTCAGAAGAAGTCGGTTTGATTTTTAGCATCCTCAAATACTTCAATGCTCTCAAGTGTGGTGCTAGGAATGCTGTAAACAACACGCGTTACTGCAAGGATAAGGAAGAAGAGTTTCATGCATCACCGTGTATATACAGCTTAAGTTAAGCTTTTCTACGACAGCTCTAGGCCAGAGCTTCTGAGCAAAGAGAACGCTCAAAGCCAAGAGCAAACTGGAATCACCATTTCCAGGACCGCGGTCCACACAGCCACCGTACCTCCGACACAAATAAGTTTTTCAAAGGGAAGGTTACGCAAACTCACGTTTCTCTCGCGTGATTTAAGTATTTGAATGCGTAAAATCTCAAGTTAGAGGTCATTAAGAGACGTACTGCTTTAATAATGTTCTTCCTTAAAATGGCGAAGTACGTTTTCATTACTTTTAGTTTTCGTGAGTTACCTGACTTTTTGCCCACTACTGAGGAAGCTAGCCAGCGCGAATGCTGACAATCAGATCAGGCCAGAGGTTACGCTCTGATCTGGTTCCACTGCAAATTCATCTCAACCAGAAGCAGGGCTGAGCTACGAACGGCTCCCGCTCCCTCTCCGAAACTCCGATGCTTTGCAACCCGCTACCCACGTCCATCCCAAGCAAAGCAGGGAAAACCTACACGTGCTGATTATTAGAAGTCTAGCCACCGGCAAAAAAAAATTAAGAAATGTTTGTCTATCAAAATAAAAACAACAGCTTGGAAAAAAGTACTTTTTAACTATAAAAAAATAAATCAGAATACCACCATCACCAAGGCTGAGATACAAGAATAACATCTATAGCCCTGAGCAGATGAATGAAAAGGCGAACTGTGACACACTACAAGACGCCCTGGGTCACTTTGCTGAGAAGAAACAAATTTTAGAGTCTACTACACTTTTTCTCCATTGCAATCACTCATTCATTTATTTTTCTGACAAACCGTACAAGTAGAATAGCAAATTTGAGGAGACAGTACGAAATTCTTCCCTGTTTTTATAAGGTTCAGCATAAAGGAATAAACAAAGAGGTTACTGTAACGTGGTAAGTAAATTTTTCAGGGAGAAAAAAAAATCTGATTTCAATACCCTTATACAACTCTGAAAGGAAAAAAAACAGGGAGAAAGCTGAAGTCCCGCCGTTCCAGTTAGTAACTTATTCTCATTTTCTTGCTATTCAAAACCCAGTTAGGGCAAATTTAAGCTGCAGAAACATTCCGCTCAACCTGTAGAATCTGTTCAAATTAAATCTGCTCTGACAAACACAACCAGGGTCCCGATATCTGGGGTAAGCCCTCAGCTACAGTCACCCTTAATTCATCAGCACAAGGATAAAGCTTCAGAGCAAAATTATTTTCCCCACCAAGGGTCAAACGTACAGTTTTCTGAAACTCAAGCATTTCTAAAGGGTCACAAGAACTACCAGAAAGCTCTTTTAACTTCAAAGAAAATACTGTTTATTTATATTGAGAGACTATAGAATAGAGGGGGGGGTGGATTTGTAATTTTTTTTATTATTATTCAAAGCTATCAGTCATCTACAATGACTTTACATGGAATTTATGCTGATCTCCAACTTCCTCTGGAAACTGTTTGCTTGCAGACAAGGAGGAAGCTAGAAATAACGAACACACGCATCAATTCCATGTCAAAATTATTTAGCTATTTCAGAAAACCAGACAAACTGCATGATGTTTTGAGTTTCTGTGGGGTTTTTTCCCCCCTTCCCAAGTGTCTTAAGAGACAAAAAATCCACAGAGCTCAGATAAACCTCGTGTCCCAAGTAAATTAGACTTCATAGAGCAGTGTACACACACATACACAGGTCTTTTTTTTTTTTCCTCTCCCTCTGGATTTTCTGATCTGGGTATTTCAATATTTATTCTCACTTAATTTTTCCCTCTTACTCTCTGTCTCCCCTTCCAACTGGAAGATATATTTCCCTATCAGGTGGGCAAGCTAACATGTATTATTCTTTTGCTCCTCTCAAGACACACTTCTTTCACATTCTGCACCTCACAAGGGAACAAGCTGGCATAGACTGAACCCCAGAAATCACGGCAATCACTTCTCCCCTGCATTTGGGTTCGTTCAAATTATGGTATCGCAGGTAGCTGTCCTCCTTGGTATTGCACTTCTTACACAGTGGCACAAAGCAAGGGCTCGTTTCTCTAACCGAATGGAGTAGGTCCAGGTTCTTGCACGTGACACCCACGTTAAAACTGACTTCTGGCAACAGAACTTTTTATATACACATTTAGTCTCTAAAGCAAAAACATAGCATATGAATTACGAATTCATGAATTATGAACTCATGAATTCTTCAGAGAATGACGGCTGGAGCGCCAAAACGCATGGTTCCTAAACTCTAGCATAACATAAGCGTGTGCATGTATTTAAAGACACATTTTAGTTTCTACATTTCAATGAGAAACAGTTGATACATCAACCGATTCCTTCCAAAAGCAATGATACCCCATCATTTCAACGAACACTTTTAAATTAAACAACCACGTGCCATTTGTATTACTGTAATCTTTAGACAACAACTCATTAAAATCAAACGACAAAAGTTCTAATAAAATCAGCTACGCTTTCCATCTTAATCCCTTATCTTATCCCTTAATCCCAAATCTCCTCTTCGAGAGACCTATGGCCCTGGGAGTCCTGCTTTAAAGCAGCACTGCATTTAGACTTCAAAAGAAGTACTGCTTTAGAAGACATTGATAAGTAGCTAATTCTTCGGGGATACAAACTGGAAAGGAAACTTCTCCTCTGGTTCTCCACCGAGAACGTACAGTTTTATTGATTTATTTTATTTATTAGTTGTGGTGGCAGACTTGTAAATTCCATCAGAGCTATCGACCTTCGGGCGTTTGGGGCTGGAGAACCGCACCAGAGCATCTATCTGCATATCACACCCTCGCAAGGTTTTGTCTGCTTGAACTGGACCAAGATCTCACCTCGTCCTTTTACAGACAGTTATTTCAAGTATACCACGATGCTGACATCGCACTTAAAAAGTTCCAAATGTCTGAAAAAGAGGTCTGCGGTCAAAACGGTCATCTTTAACAAAAAAAAAAAATCCTCTTTGTGGTAGAAACAGGAAAAGAGCACACACAAGCAGCCAGTTAAGGCAACCTGCCTGAGCAATAACTCCCCCAACTGCAAGAGCCTGAACACTTGCCGTTACTTGCTCGCACCCACAGACAAGTGCTCACGCTAAATGGTACCACGTAGCAAACGGATGCCACAGCACTAGGTTTCAAAGCAGATTTCTTCTGACCTACAAAGAAAAAGCTGGAGTCCGAAGCAAACCAAAACGTGAAGGTCACAATAGCAAGGTCATCTACCAATCATAGCCTCTGGGAAGATCCAAAACCCCAAATACTCTCGTTTACTCCTGCAGACTCAAGTAAAAACAATAGGAGCAGTCTGCAGGAGTCTGATGCTACCAGCAGCGTATGTATCTAAGTTGGTAAGCGGAGAAATACTAGCGTAACTGCTGCCTCCAAATGATGCAACTGCCCCGCACAGAACAAGAACTATGGGCCTGTTATAACCTCAGCTCCCCAGTATCCTGGCATCTGCTTTTTCCATTCAAAACCACGTGGATGACCTTGTATCAGCATCATCCACCAAGAACTTCAACAATCTACCCATGTGTCACCATCCTGCTGCTGCTGGCTTTTCTCCAAGGCCGAGCACCGCTCACAACCGCTTTCTGCGCTCACCACATCATTCAGCTTTGTTCCCTGACTGCGAGAAGAGAGTTCTGTGAAAGTGGAACTGAGAAGAGGTACAGAGGCAATATATACGAAAATCTCAGCTAGGAGCTCCAATTACCACTCTGAAGGCACATGCTGTTGTAAACACTTTAATTACTCAATGAAATGCAGCTATTTCTCTGTCTTCGCAGACAGAGGCTGAAAGCTCATAAATGATTTCACACCTACAGCCTGAGCAGTCAGAAGCAAACCTCTAAATTTCAACTCACACCACTAGACCAAACCCCCTTCCCAGCTTAAATATTTTCCTGAACTTCCACCCACCCAGAGCTGTCTACTCCGAGTATTAAAAGGTTAAAAGGTAACTCATTTTCTAATTTAGGAGAGTTGCCAAAAGGGCTGATTCATACAAAAACTCGCAAATCATACAGGAACCAGGTTTCATTTCCCTGTTTCCTGAGGGCCCACCAGAAAGGTGAAAAAAGAGTCACCACAGAGAACAGGATCAGTTTTGAAAACCAAAAAGCAAGTAGAAGATCTGGTTATCAGTCTCAGGATACAAGTACGACAACTCAAAGTGAACATAATCTTCCCTCTTGGAATCACTCCTAATTTTACACCCACCGATGGCAAACACGCAGCGCAGCAGCCGATAACACCCTACGCTCATTACAGCTGACGCCAAACATTTGGGAGATGTCCCAAAGGGGCACTCCAGAAACACCAGCTGGAAGCAGAGAGCATCTCTGACATTTCCTACCGCATCTCCCCCGCACTGGGTATTCTTGACTGGAAGACAGAATGAGAGTGAGAAAACAAGTAAGATGGAAATACTCCAAAGGGAATATCTAAAGGATTAAAATGACAGTTGTATTCAAGACCTTCTATTCCCAGAACTCTTCCTAAACCACCTGAGACTACATGGCTGTGTACATTTTCACCTCACTGGCATTCAGGTCTTCCCTCCACAGATCAAAAATATTAGAAAAAGTCTAGGACTTCTAAATGTCGCACCGAGAATCTACATTCTTCTCTATTTACCTTTCATATCAACGAGTCTCATTAGGAATATCCACTAAATCTAAGTGAAGGANGTGTACATTTTCACCTCACTGGTATTCAGGTCTTCCCTCCACAGATCAAAAATATTAGAAAAAGTCTAGGACTTCTAAATGTCGCACCGAGAATCTACATTCTTCTCTATTTACCTTTCATATCAACGAGTCTCATTAGGAATATCCACTAAATCTAAGTGAAGGACCTTACCCTTTGAACAACAGAACACAGGAGCGTGGTCCAAATACCCATAAAACCAGACAGCTCAAATGACTGGGTTTGCCTAGCTTCCAATCCCCAGGGAAAAGGCAGCCCCAGAGAAGATGACCCAGGTGCTCAAAAAGTTGTCGTAGGCCATTGCAGAGCGCTGGAGAGAGCTGGACCACAGGAATCGCGTCCCGCGTTCCAGCCACACATGAACAGCAGGCCTGCTCCCGCAGCCTCTCGGTAACAGCGCTTCTCAAATGCGCTGGTTTCAAGGCAGAGCCATCTTGATGTAAGTGGCAGCAACAACCTCTTTGGCTCTCGTGCTTGCCTAGGCAATGGAGGAAAAAGGCTTATCCTGTCAACCTGGTGGCTGTCACTGATTTGAAACAGTCTGCGAACTCTTACGGTGCCAAAAAGAGGTATTCTCGACTTCAGCGCCTAGCTGTCTTTGCCGCCCAGACCAGGGACCAAACCCACATACTAGCAAGCAGGTGTTTTTCAAGATGCATCCAATACCTTTCGCAAAGACAGGGCTGAAAACCGTAAGAGAAAGCAGATTATAAGGAGCTTGAATATACAGCACAGCGTATGATAAACAGTACAGAGCTCTGACACCGTGTTCTGGGTTGAGAAAGTTTGTTACAAGTCGAATGTAAGTGAAAGCTGGTCTAGTGAAAAGATAGGTCACAGAGAAACACTCATCTAAGTCTAAAATAAAAACAAAATTAGAATAGAATTAGAACAGTAAGAATAATATGCAACACAGATAAAGATTCTTCTGCTCAGGACCTTTCGACACTTAAGAGGTCACAAAAACGCCATCAGAAAAGAGAAAAGGATATGAGAGTGATGAAGAAAAGCTTCCAAATAAATATTTTCTTTATTTGCACCATTTGCAACAGCAAATAAAACTCCCGTTATACTCATCAGATCCCTCCTACGCAGAGCACAATGCTCTTAAACTTTGAGGGTCTTCAAAGTGAAGCAACAGAAATCTCCCTCAGTTTGGTATTTTTCCTAGCCTCAACCTCGGTTCCAACAGACAGAAGCTTCCCTTTGATGATTAGACTAAGTTGCCAAAAATGCTGAAGTCCAATGGCTCTTCAAATACTGGAGCTACTACAATCTTGATAGAAGTTCCTTGAACAGTCCTTTTTCAAAGAGCACTGTTCTGACCGATTGTTTCGAAAGCAACAGAAAAATTCAAATACGACACTCCTGAAGTAGGAGAGAAAAGAGCTCTTAACCTCTTCACCGCCCACAATTCGCAAGGAAGAAAAGCCCGAGCGTCTCTCATCATGTGTACGTGGCACCGTCCCTACACTGCATCATCAATTGCATCGCCCTCCTTCTGCCTACATTTGACTTTTAAGCTCCCAGAATACATAGAGCATCCTTAAACGAGGCAAAACGTCGTTAACATTTAAAGTTGGAAGTAACTAAGATTGCAACCTAAACCAATTGTAACTACAGAAAATAACGGAACGTAATAGAAATATCAACTCACTTCTACTGGCACCACAGGGTGCTACTACACAGTGATGTAACTACACCACAGTAATTCATTTNCTGCATCATCAATTGCATCGCCCTCCTTCTGCCTACATTTGACTTTTAAGCTCCCAGAATACATAGAGCATCCTTAAACGAGGCAAAACGTCGTTAACATTTAAAGTTGGAAGTAACTAAGATTGCAACCTAAACCAATTGTAACTACAGAAAATAACGGAACGTAATAGAAATATCAACTCACTTCTACTGGCACCACAGGGTGCTACTACACAGTGATGTAACTACACCACAGTAATTCATTTTTCCTCCATACGCATTTATAGTTTTTAACGAAGTGAAAATGTACTGATAACAACCAGATGTTCAGTTATGTGTACCAGCTTCTAACAAGCTGCTGAAAGAAGCCCTTATAATTTAAAGCTTTGGGAGCGCTCTCTCGCAACAAAACGTTAGCAATGGTTTCTACATAAAAGTCATACAATTAAATACTGAAGTTGCATCTTTTTGCTGACTATGCAGTTTTTATCATTAATGTACACTCTTGAGTGCTAACATTAACAAAACCAAAGAAAAAGCAGGGTATCTATAACACACCCGAGGGAGCCATAAATCAAACACCAATGTACCCTAACGCAAGTGTTATAAGGACTGCACAAGTCTAATTCTTGAAAAGCAATAATGCTGCAGTTTCTATAAAGCGTCTTAAAATGAAATGTGAAACCTTTTTCCTTGGCATTTTGTAAAATGTACCAGAGCCTGTTTTTCCAAAGGGTAATTCAAGATCTTTTCAGTAACTCTCAGATACAGAGCTACAATGCCGCAGTCCCACGGTCCCTCCTACGACCTGTTTTAGCTATGCTGAGTGTAACTGCCTTAAGGTACGTTTGCCTTTCACAACACAAACAAACTTGGTAAACAGCTCCTTAAATTCATCGTAGACAATTCCGAGACACTTCTAGATATGCTTTGCTGTACATCTCTGCAGACTTTCCCAACAAAAATCAACACATTTTGGCTCTTCAGTTATATTTCATAGTAAGGGATACGGAGAGGTGGGTCACAGATTTGCCATTTCTCGTCTTCTCCATCTCACACCTTCCTTATTAATTTTGAGGTAGGCTGCCCACGTGCACTTTCCAAGTATATCTGTAGGTTATTTTGCAGGCAGACACGAGCTCATTCCGACGAGGATTCTAGGAGAGCAAGCTCGGAGGTGAGCAAGCTCTGCCCATGCTCAGGAAAGACTTGAGCCTTCACAAACTCAGTGGCGCTGCCAAGCCCAAAGTCTTACGCTTGCTTTTGGTCAGTCTGGAATTTGGGTTAAGACAACGTACCGGCCTGTAAAATACCACACACAGACCGCCTAAGCTCTCCT
>VZSC01006653.1:3066-22016 GCA_013398225.1 Steatornis caripensis
GGCTCCAGAAATAATCCAAGGCAGTGGATGCGGCTTTTTAAGAAGAGCGCGAGTACCTTGGTGGAATCCTCTCCTTCAACCCGGAGAAGACTGGTCCTTCCCGTTGCAAGCGATCAACATATCTAGTGCTGTTGTGGAGCTCTGCCCCTAATTATGGCTCTGGGTCTTGTTTATGTGGTTTCGTGTCTAAATCTGAAAAGACTGCTTAGTAAAACAAGCTTATCTACACTCCAGGGGATAATAGTTATTTATATTAATAATGGAGCTTATTTGCTCTTTCAGCTCCTTTGATTTTTATTTTTTTTCTTTTCCATCTCTTCCATCTTTCCTGAACTGTGTAAATATATCTTTTTTGTATTCTTCCTGCTCCCACACATTACTCAAATCTATATACTCAATCTTTCAGTACACTTGGCCCATGGAAACTCCATAAAACTTCAGGCCTTTTTAGCCACAAACTGCTTTTTCTTCCAAGATGGGGGAGGGTGCACCTCAGGCACAGATGATGGATAAAGCATTCCACAAAGCTTTCTTCCTGGGGTTGGACTCGAACTCAAAATCTGCAGCTTACGCAATCCGAGCCAGAATCCTAGAGCCAGAATTTCAGCATGGAAGTGGTCGTTTTCCCTGTTAGCCATGTCTGCACCCTGGGGAAGAACCCTCTGTGCTTGCTGCTCAGTGTGGTCTCATTTAGACTTACAGTTGCTCTTGGGATCTCGGAGAAGAAAATGAAAAAAAGGGTCATGTAAGGAACAACCATGACTCACAAGAGCCTCATAGGAGTTTGTTAGACAATGTAATAGGCTCTCCTTTACCTCTGAGGTAGGCAGCAAAGCCTGGTGTGAGGAAAAGGGCCTGGAAGGTTCTTCCTTACATACATCCTTCCTTCCAGAACATACAGATATGCTCTCCCAGGCAAATTGAAATGTTTTTTTGATTGGTAGCCTGATTAAATGCCAGGTCTCCAAGCTGGAACCCATCCACCTCCTCCTCCTCCCGCCCTGAGACCACACAGGGGCTGAGTGTAGCAGTTCAGAGGAGGGGAGATTGGAAGGGGAAGGTTCACAGAGGTGAACACTTGTCTCCTTCTTTCCACAGTTACCTTACCTCTAAGGACACCTACCTAGAGCTAGAAGACTTTTTGAAGGAGCAAGGTTTTATCTGCTTCTCTGCCAGGTTACATTTCCTTTCAGAAAAGGCAGTGAGGGTGGAATCGAAGTCTACATATTTCTTTCTAAGTGTAGAGTTTACAATTATTTTGTGCTATGGACGATCTGCTATGATGCTTGAAGATGTGCTGTACACCGTTACCCCTCATTTTATGGCCACAATCTCATTCACCTACCTCTAGAAAATGGGATGATGATTAGTCAGGGCACTTTGCTCACTAGAGATTGATCTGTCTGTAGGTCCATACACTAGTTTTACTTTCTGACCAAAGGTTGTATAGAATGTCACATAATGAAACTGAGATAGACCACAAATCTTTGTTACGAAACTCAAAGGGTAGTTTTCCAAAAGAGGCAGTAGTTTATAATATGTTAAAGTAAATTAACACAGATTCACTATTTGTGTATGTATGCATGAACGTCTGTATGTGTCGGTCTGTCATGTACTCTGACCCCCAATCAGACACCTGTATTTGCATCTATGCTGTTTTGTAAAATACCACGCTGCTTCTGCTTCGGCCTTGAAAAATATCTATCTACCTCAAACATATTCTCATGCCAAAATCTACTANCTTATAGAATGTCACATAATGAAACTGATATAGACCACAAATCTTGGTTACAAAACTCATAGGGTAGTTTTCCAAAAGAGGCAGTAGTTTATAATATGTTAAAGTAAATTAACACAGATTCACTATTTGTGTATGTATGCATGAACGTCTGTATGTGTCGGTCTGTCATGTACTCTGACCCCCAATCAGACACCTGTATTTGCATCTATGCTGTTTTGTAAAATACCACGCTGCTTCTGCTTCGGCCTTGAAAAATATCTATCTACCTCAAACATATTCTCATGCCAAAATCTACTATCTGACCTTGCAGCACTAAAAATAGTTCATGTCAGAAACAGAGAAATATTCGTTTCTGCTTTTAGAACATTTGTGCTTGCATTCATTAAGGACTTGGTCTAAAATCCTTTGATGTCAAGGGGAGTGTTTCAGTGGGCTTTGGATCAAGCCCTAAAACAGGTCAATTAAACTTCAAGTACAATAAAAATGAAAACAGGTCCAGCCTGAGAGTATTGCTGAATAAAAATAAATATTTGAGAGAGACTGCCTTTGGAGTAAAGGGTCAGTCATTGTTCCTTAATATTTAGCTGAATTTGTGGAATTTTCCATGATTAAAAAATACTCATTTGCATAAAGGTTGTAATTTGTTTTCAGTCTTCAAAAGATCNGTATTTGCATCTATGCTGTTTTGTGAAATACCACGCTGCTTCTGCTTCGGCCTTGAAAAATATCTATCTACCTCAAACATATTCTCATGCCAAAATCTACTATCTGACCTTGCAGCACTAAAAATAGTTCATGTCAGAAGCAGAGAAATATTCGTTTCTGCTTTTAGAACATTTGTGCTTGCATTCATTAAGGACTTGGTCTAAAATCCTTTGATGTCAAGGGGAGTGTTTCAGTGGGCTTTGGATCAAGCCCTAAAACAGGTCAATTAAACTTCAAGTACAATAAAAATGAAAACAGGTCCAGCCTGAGAGTATTGCTGAATAAAAATAAATATTTGAGAGAGACTGCCTTTGGAGTAAAGGGTCAGTCATTGTTCCTTAATATTTAGCTGAATTTGTGGAATTTTCCATGATTAAAAAATACTCATTTGCATAAAGGTTGTAATTTGTTTTCAGTCTTCAAAAGATCCGTATTTTGCTGCATGGTAGAAATGTTGTTGTTGACTTAGTAAGTGCAAAGATGATCTGAGCTCAGTGGTACATATATGGGCTGGACTCTAAGCAGTAAGATATGGACCAGATTTTAAGTCAGAGCAGAGACTTCATTCCAAAATACCCCCCGGCTCTAGAATATGTTCACTTTTATGCCTCAATTCATATTTCAGCAGTTTATGCAATTTTCTAATGTCTGATCTAATGTTATTCTTTGTTGTTACACACTTTGCAAAAGGGCTAAGGCCGCTCTTGGTGACAGCAGATGTTGCAATTAATTTAAAGGCAGAGGATGTGCAGTGGAATATAGCAAGGGCTTTATTACAAAACAGTGAAGTCTACACCTCCAGTTGGTAATCCTTTTCTCTACAACAATACATAGTGTTTAAGAGCATAACTTTTAATAAAAAAGAAGGCAGTATAAAAACAAACTACAGCCTCACAGAGTTTACTGCACTGCTTCCTTGCAGTCATTGTATCAGAGGTTTGGGTAATTTGAACGACGTATGCCTGTAGCAATTTTTGCTGAATGGGGATTATTTGACAGTAAAATGGTCGTCCTTCCTTTCAAAGAGATAGAAGTTTGATCAATTATATTGCAATGGCTTACAGCCATATGCTATCTATTTTGGTTATCCCCAAATGGCCTTCAACCTAGCCATTATCTGCCAACATGTTGAACTTTTGGTCGGTGGAAATCCTTTAGTGTCTTGGAAAGACTCATGATGTTGTCTTCTGGCCAGATTCCATTATGGGTAACTACAACTTTATCTACATTCAACGTATGTAATTGAGTGGCTGTGGTATGGCACACTGTCATTTGGCTTCATTTCAATCAACTAAGATAATTTTCTGTATTTTCTTTCCTATAACACTGTGTCATGTTGCTGTACAAAGTGAAACAGCTGCCACATTCTCCTCCAAGATGCATCCCAGAATGGGCTGTCTCTTCTGAGAGGACAATGTAGCCTCCAATTTGGCAGGTAAAATTTTGCAACACCAAATCCTTCCATCTGTGGTTTCATGTTGTCAGTTCATTGCAGGAACTAATAGTCTGGTCTAGATGTCAAACTATCTGATTTGTTAGTGTAGCTGGCAGGTTAACTGTCTAAGTCTTACCATTTCTGCGCAAACTTCACCGCGGGTACTAAATTTCATCCAAAAAAGAAGAAAAATAACCATGTTTAAAGATTAGACACACCATTGGGAAATGAAATTCTTAATGCTAAATCAAATGTATAATAGGAGGTACTTCATAGTTGCTTACATCAAGGGTAAGGGGCCAACCCAAAGGGTGTACAGACAGGAGGGAAAAAGGCGATACAGTCACTCAGCTATCACTGCAAGGAACAGCCTTCGTATTCTCATAGACCTAGTGTAGGTCTGAAGAAAGCTATACTATTATAAAGAGATAGAAGATGCTTTTTCATTCCTTGTGGTTATGGAAGCCATTGTATTTCTTCACACATACCCTCCCAAACTGTTTATTGAGACAGAAAAGGATTTCCACTGCTCCTTAAGTCATAGAGGTTAGTAAAATATTACATGACAAGAAGTTGCCTTTAAACTTGGCTCAAGAGCATTTGAAAATAGTATCTGAAATCCACACTGGAATAGGCATTACTGCAAGGGCACCAAAACTGAAGGGAATGCATTAGCGGTTCCCCAATAACAACTGTGGCACTGCAAATGATGCCGATAACACCACCCCATTTGCAATACAGATGCAGAACAGCAGTGCCATACAGGTGGTAGTAGCATTATACATGTGGAAAGAAACCACAGCAAATGCAGCTCGTGTTTTCCCCTGATTTTCTCTGACTATGAAACCTCCAGAGTGCCGCCAGCATTTCCACAATGCTGTGGCAAGGCAAACATTGCCAATCTCCACACAGACTTTCTGTCATTTGAAAATGTGTCATTGGACGTTTTCAGCAAAAGCAAAGACTTTGGGCATAAAGCCTTCTCCTTTCATCTCTCAGGTCACACTGCATCTTTGGGGTGATATTGGGTGTTTCTGGGGTATGGAAGTGATTCAGACACCCTCCCAATAAACAATGCTAATGACCCATATCTTCACGAGAACTGTGTTTTGGGAGGGGAAGCGGAGTTGAAGGAGGTACCATTAGAACTTTTCACTTTCTATTCCATTCTCAGCTACCTAGTATGTCTTTTCAGCTTGGAGGCAAAAAACCCCTTGACCTTATACTCCAAAATCCAGCGCTTATGAACTGGATCCTTCAAAGGATTTGGCCGATGGGACACTGAAGATGCATGCTTTTACTGCTCTTGAAGAGAATGAGAAATCTCCGATTTTTTCAGGAGATATGCTTGTATATTTTAAATATGACAAGTACCGTATATTCTCATCATAGCTTTGGTAGAACTCATTTATCTCCAAGGGCAAACCTCATGCCGCTAAGATCACAGAACTTCCTCAGTATAACGTGGTTCAGTCTATAGGTATGGCAGTCGTGATCTGAGAAGGGATACTGTAATCATTCAGTTCCTGGATGAGTGAAACATATACCTGTGAGAACTGACTTATGCTGTTGTTGTTGACACATATGGCTGACAGAATAAAGTAATGAACATACGCATGTCTCCGAATTTAATACCTTGGGGCTGGTAAAGATGTTCTCAGCAGTAGGACTTGAACTCCATCTTACCAGTGCTTGGTTTAGCAGTTCAAGCAGTTGTCAGCACTTTGGTGAGAACTCCATTTGTTCATGATTAAAACTTGGGTTCTGTATGTCAAGGAGGTGGCACCCGATGAGGACATAAACTATCAGTTTAACCATATTTGGCAACATTCAAGATATCTGCAAAGAAAATTTAAACTCAGATGTCATATGAAATGAATTCCACGCATCTTCAAGCAAGGCAGGGAAAGATCTGAGATAGCCCTTCATTTCACAGTCTCTCAATCATTTTTTTCCTTTTTTCTTTTTCTCCTTTTCTTTTTCTTTTTAATTCTTTTTCTTTTTGTTTTTGTTTTTCTTTGTCTTCTTTTCATGACTATTATTCATCATCCTACAACTTCTCTCGCATCTGGCAGTTTGCAGACATATGAGAGTCAAGGATGTTGCAGAGTTACTGCAGTGTTCCGGCATATCATTAAAATATGATTAAAAATAGATGAAAACATCTTTCTGCATATTCACTTAATGCTCTTCACTTTTTGTTTTATATGTGATAACATATATGTTACATGTTTATATGTGATTAACAACAAAAATGTGAACGACTTAAAAATGTAAGCACTCCCAAATGTCCCAGATGATATTGCTGAGTCCTAAATCTCTGATTCAGCTCAAAGTTATTTAAGAATAATTTTTAAATTATTCCTGTACTCCGGAATTTTCCTGCCAACTCAATGGCCTAGTTATGTACATTATTCTAAAAGACTTCATAGGAGCTTAGATGGCCAAGATCAGGTCCAAGAGCACCTTGAAACATCTGAAACACTTCAGCGTTTGGATAATTACATACTTTTGGGGCCAACCCACATTTCTCTTTGGAAAATGTTTCCCCTGCATGGCTGCAGACAACAGATGGATCATATGATCTCTGCATTTGGAAAGATGGCATAATTCTGGCAGACTGTCAGTTAAGTGAAGGGGGCTGATTTCAGATCCTCATTAAGAAAATATACAACCACACAGAGTGGACTGAATGGCAGAATGTGATCACTGGCGCCAGCTTTAATAGAAAATGTAGCACACTGTTGCAACATGAAATCTGATGTGCTGTGGCTGGATCTAGCTCTACTGGGTTTTGCATTCATTTTTCAAACAAATGTGTTTTAAAGGAGACATTTTTTGTACTGCAAGGGCCCTCTGTTCTCCAGGAGAGCGAGGAGCAGAGCAGTGGAGGGGTAAAAGGCGAGTTCAAAGAGCCACCAGCTCCAAGGCCGGAGTGGGGCGTCAGGGCTTTGTTGGATATTCCCTTACCCTTGCAAAAGTTTCTGTGTATTTTCTGTGTATCTAAAATTTTCTTTATATTTGTAATCTCTCATTGTCTTTATTAGGGTGGGTGCTTTTGCAACTGGCATTTTACCCAGAAATACCTGTAGAGACAGCATGGCCCCTTCCCGCTGTAGGGCTCTGGGAGTGAGACACAGTCCTTCCTTTGCACCCAAATTTCCACGGAGAAGCAGCCCTTCCAAGCACCTAAGAGCTTGAGCAGGAATCCCAGGGCACTGTAAAATGCAATATAGTTTTCTAGCAATACTGGATATGAGACTAAGTGCATTGTAATCACTACTCACAGCTGAAGAGAACACGGCTAATGGAGTTGCACACCTTCATTTCACCATCAATAAACAAAATAATGGCTATGGCTTCAGGTCACAACTTCTTAACACCCTTTGTTTCAGCTGTGACCTCCAAAAAATCAGGATCTTTATATCATATCTCATCTTGGTCACAGAAAAAGTGAATTATCCTAAATCACTGGTTGTTTTGAAAGTCTTTGTTAAGCTACCTTTTATCCAGATCAGAGACATCATCTATCCCACATGAACCTGAAGTGTTCAAGCAGTGATGGTATTTGTTGTGGTATCCTGTATCCTTTGTGCTATAGTCACTACTCTTTCCTCTGATAACTATGAGTTTCAAAGGTCATAATTCATCAACAAAGTTAAAGATTTGGCTTGGAGCAAGACAAGATGGAACTGGGAGTGACACGGACAATTATTATCTTTCTTCCACTTTCAGAACTAGAGACAGTTAAACCAACACGAGGGTCTTCATCTCTCTTTGAAATTATGGCAGAACTATGACAAAAGCATAAACAAGCCTATCATCTCAGGGTGCCTGATTACTTCGATTTGAAATAAATCTCCGTGTGACAATAGCGAAGCTTGTCCTGCTGCACTACAATAACTCTGTGTGGGAACCATTTAAAATCCCTCAGCATAAGAGGAGATGGTCAGAGTCACAGGCACAGCACTGCAGCCTTTGGCAGTGGTATAAGCCACAGAAAGATAATATAATGCACAGAACAATATGATTATGTTACGGTCCTTACAAGTGAAAATTGACTAGTGTGAAAACTGACAATACAAAAGTAAAGATTTCTCCCCTACTTTGAATTCTTTGAAGAAATAGAGCTTTCAGGAGTGTGCGGACCACTGAGCTGGACTGTGGCTGGTTAGCAACAGAGTGGTGGATGTGAAAAATTTCAGGGGCTTAAAGTTTAGTGTCAACCACACCAAAGGTTACCCTGGAAACTAGGATAGAAAAGGGAAAAAGTAAAATCTAGGTGAAATGCAGGCAAATTTTAAAATAATATCTGAGCTGCTGTTCTTGAAAAGTTAAGTCCTTAAGGCAATTGCAGTTGGATGTTTTTATTTGGTCAATTCTTTTATTCTGACTATAGGACTGTGATGAACGTTCATTTCAATATTTGAAACAAGCCTGGATTTTGAAGTAAAGTTTAAGACAAAATAATCCAAACTGGTTATATTTAATAACTTTTTAGAAAACACAACAATTTTTACTGTACTATGAAAGACTATAATGAGCGTACCTATCAGTACTTGTTACTAGTCTGTTGTCTAAGTAGCGGGAAAAGCTTGGCTGTCGTTGTTGCAGATTGGTAGTATTCAAGCCTAGTAAAACTGACAAATTCTTACGAAAACGGGGACTCAGCATGCACAGCCATCGCATTCTAAGCCTCAGTATTTTGGCTATTTTTAATTAAGAATAGCCCCAAANGTTGTCTAAGTAGTGGGAAAAGCTTGGCTGTCGTTGTTGCAGATTGGTAGTATTCAAGCCTAGTAAAACTGACAAATTCTTACGAAAACGGGGACTCAGCATGCACAGCCATCGCATTCTAAGCCTCAGTATTTTGGCTATTTTTAATTAAGAATAGCCCCAAAAGGCCCAGTTCATTAAAAGGACCAAAGGGGCTACATAGAAAATCTCTTTGAGAAGCACCCCTGATCTGAAGGAGAACAAAAATAAATCAAAAACTCTTTTCCATCGCTTTTGCTTAGTACCCCCATGACTTCAAAAACTAATTTATTTTAAAGTTTGTAAAAGAAAAAAAGTGTTGTTGGACTAAGACTTCACTTATCAAGTTTTGTGCTGGAGGGAATTTTTATAGCTGAGTTATAAACCCTCCACACTAGAGTGTTTATAATGGAAATGCTGACAAATGCGATAATAAACACCAATCATGGGGCCATAGTAGCTGGTCAGAATGTGGATGCAGGAGTTCGCAGTGCTATCATAATATTTTGTTCTGTTTCCAGCACCGATTTGCTTAAACCTACTTTCAGGTTGAACAGCTGTAAACCAAGATCAGCCTGACTATAGATTGCAAAATCATTTGATTATTTATACTTCTCTTAGAAAGCTTGGAAATGTCTCTCAAATATGATTTCATTTAGATTTATTTTTCAGTTTACATGTCTGAATACTAATCGTAATGTGATAGCTTCAAGGGAACTCAACTTTCTACCAAAAAGCAGCCTTCAGTGGGCAAAGAGAATATAAACAAACCCACCTCAGACCGGGATCTAAAAATGGGCTATGATCAAACAGCATTAAGGCTTTAAAAAACCCCTCATTATCTTTTCCCAAAAGTAATTGACACTGTCAGTTTTTGTTCTTAATGCGGCGGTAATGGCATCGTGCTCTGGGGAGACCAAGGACCTCCATGGGCCTCAGCCTTGGTTGCAGCAGGGTTTCTGAGCAAGGGACAGGCCTTTCACTACAGTGGGTGAAATCCTAGCACGCTCAAGTCAGCAGCACTTTTGCACTCACTTCGTTAGAGCCAGGGTTTCACTGGCTTCTCAAGCCTGACATGCTGTTTTACTGCACTGTGACTCCACAGACTAGGGCGCAGCTATCTTGGATCGAGGTGAGGATGGGGAGGGAAGGGACCCCACAGTCTTGTTTCAGAGAGATGGGATTGCACTCCATCAAGAAGCTTGTCTGCAATGTTTCCATAATTTGTTTATGTTCCTAGCGGGCTGAGCTTCCAGGACTTCAACACATCCACATGGGCTAAGTAATGGGTCAGTATGGTACCTCGCTGTTTCACTGAGCTCTTCATGAGCATAAGGGCATGCTTTAGTTGTAACACAAGTGTCTAAGAAAAAAATTGCATCTAGGCTACTGTTCTGGTAAATAGTTGCCAATTTTGGAAAAGCATGAAACATAAAAAAGTAAAGCCCCCTTCATCTGGTTCTCAGCTCCTATAAATCAATGTGAGGCTGAAATTCTCCTCCAAAGTCTTTGACACGACACAAAATGCATCTCGATACTTTATCTGTGCTGTTTGCTTATTGTGCTCATTGGCTTATACCACAACTGCATTTTTAATTTCTGATCTTATTTTTAGAATCAGTGGCTCATATAACAAAGTGACTACTGTTCTGTATTGCTGCTGCAAAATTTGCAGTAATCAGGATTCATAATGCAAGATCCATGTTTTGATTTGCATTTACAAATAAAGTGCAATGTTTTCTTTCTACTTTTCTCTAGTCTTTAACATGAGTATGGAAAAACCTTGGATCTTGAACAAATTCCAACATTTTGTTATTAAACCAAGAAGAGAAAACCAATAATTTTTGAATTATCTGTTACAGGCATGTTTACATTATAAATCTCTTAAGACTCTGTGTGCTATAGAGTTCTAATTTTATCCAGCGACATGAGCAAGAAAAAATATGAAAAGATATATAATCATACTGTGGAAAGCACCATTGTAAAGGATCATAGAGAAATAGTGCTAAGAAGGGAATATTGAATTGCATATTTTATTGTCCTTAAAGAATTTGTCTTCATCATTTTGCTTGAGACAGTGGTAACAGTAAAATGCATCTGGGTCATGTGAACAGTTGTTGATTTTGGAATGTTGTTCATTCTTAGTTCCTTTTCTCATTTTATTTTTAGCAAAAAAAAACCCCAACAACAACACAAAACCATCTGAAGAGGTGAAACATACCAGTTTCTAGAGAGGATCCAGCTGTGTTAACTATCCAACTGCCTCTTGGAAAAAAAGCATTCTGACAACTGGAGAGCAGATGCAATGCGTGGAGTCAGGGAGGTCAACAAAAACAAGTGGAAAAAGAAACCAAGGAAACAAGTGAAAAGAGAAAGAGTATTCGAGTATTAATACAGGATATTAGATGACTCATGATAATAGTAAAGTGAACAGAATGAGAAAAAGAAGAAGAGTCACCACAGGAGCTGACAAAAGATGAGAGAAGAAATCAAAGAGGTATTAGGGTGGGATTTAGATCTTAGCCATACTAGCCTGAATCCAGGGTAAATCTTGATTTCACTAATATCACGACAATTTTATACAGTGAAGATAACAGCAGTCCTGCCCTGGATGGGACATTTGCTCCTAAGCCAAACGCAGGCTGGCAGGGCCCTGACAGGCTGGTTGCTGCCCGCCTGCTGCAAACATGGGGAGAAATCCAGGTCTTACCCGGGCAGCAGCGAGGGAAGGTGCCGGCAGCAGGGAAAGCCGGGAAGGCGGGTGGAGCAGGAGGGCAGAGACACATCAGGGGGGGCCGGAGAGGCTTTTAGGGGAGCGCCCCAGGTCCCTCGCCCCACTCCCAGCCTGGCCATGGCCACCCCCTCCGCTGCTGCTCTCCTTGGCTCTCGCCTTGGTTAACAAGCTGCCGCGAGGCATTAGTAGATAACGTTAACAGAACGAGCCCCGCGGTGGACCCTGTCCCCATCCCCAGGTTACGGCCAGCCCAGGCTTCCCCCTTTCCTCCCGCTCAGACTTTCCAGAATTTATTTTTTTTTTCTCTCCTTGCAGCAATGAAACATGGTGGGTGGGGTGGGGGGGCGGTGTATGTGGAAATCCAGACAGGCAGAAAAGGTCTTTCCGTGATCTCCCCAAAATCAAACTGCACAAGACCACAAGTTTTCTCTCTCAGATGGGCGCAGATGGCTTCCCAGCCCGGCTCTGCCGGTGCCGGGGAGGCTGCGGGGCTACCCGGCCAGCCGCTGCGCCTCTCCCCAGCCATGCCGCCCCGCACCACCCCGCACAGTGCCGGGCTGGGCTGTGCCCTCCTCCGCCAGCTCCTGCTCAGACAGCGCTGGTTCCACCTGTGGGAACTCCTGCAGAACCGGCCCCGGGAAAAGAATCGTGACAACCAACTGTTCTGCTTTACCGGCTGTGTGACACACGGCATTGACTTGGCAGGCTGCATTTCAAAGAAAAGGGAGTTGTTGTTTATTTCTTAAAAATGCAGAAAGTGCTAGGTTAGAATGCACATGCTGAGATTTCCCTAGTCCCCGGCAGGCAGCTGGGCAGGCAACCGAATCCGCTGGAACGGCTCTGCTGCCCCGGCTGAGCCTTTCTCGAAAACAACAAATTGAAAAAAATGTAAAGCAAGCAGGGGATGCGACACAAATCAAAGCGGCTCACACCTTCATTTTTTTTCCTTCCCTTTACAAAAATTATATATATATACACATTAGCAAATCTACACATACTAAGCCTCTCCAGCCCTCCTCTCCTCCCCCCGGCCCCAACGCATGCTTCCCCAAACACTCCTCCTTTTGCACCCCACACCTACAAGGTCCTGGCTGTGCTCTGAGAAGCCAAGACAGGAGCCACAGCTCTGCATCCTGAGGAGGGAAGCGTCCAGGGCCACCTGCTCGGTGCTGTGGCTGGTGCCCAGTCCCCAGCCCTGTCCCGTCGGGCCCCGTCTCTCTCTAGCTCGCCTCCCGCCTGCTGCAGCCGTCCAGGAGCTCAGTCATGAAGGAGATATACACTATGGCCAGGCGCAATGTCTCTATCCGGGAGAGCCTCTTCTCGTAGGCAAAGGTGGGCACCTTCTTCCTCAGCTGATCAAACGCCTCATTGAGGTTGAACATCCTCTTTCTCTCCCGTATGTTGGCAGCCTGGCGCTGGGCGTAGGTGATAACGCGCTTTCTCCTGGGTCTGTCCAGGAGGGAAGCGCTGCGCATCCTCTCCTCTTCCTCCTCCCCGTCTTCTTCATCTTCGGGATCTCCATCTCTGAAGGCAGCCAGGGGCAGCCCCTGGGCCATCCCCTCCCGGAGCGACAGAGTTCTGTCCCCGAAGGGAGGCCTGGAGGTGACCTCGCAGAGCCCCAGGCTCGGCCCGGCCGGGGAGGGCGCTTGGGGGGCGCCCAGGGAGAGATCAGCCACGAAATCCAGCACCGAGGCACCCAGCAACCCCTCTGGGCAGGGTACTTGTGGGGGTCTGTCGTGCAGCTCATCCAGCAGCCCCGGGTGCTGGTGGGCTGGGAAGAGGCTGGCTGACATCTTACTTCAGAGAGGGCTTAATCTGGTCCCCCATCTCCAGCCCTGGCGGCGTTAATATTTATAACCCCCCGGATAACAGGATTAGCAGGGCTAGAAAGAGTGGCTGTAAAATTTCTCGCCGTGATGCTGATGAGAGGAGACAAGCAGCCTCCTTGGGGACGCGTGGATGCTCCCAAGAGAGGAGTCCCCAGCGAGTCAATCCTGTCACAGCGATCAAGGATAGTTCCTTCTTAGCAAAACCCTCCGCTCTTACCTGCTGAGCACTTTTGTCTCTTCTTACACACCCGCAACCAAACGATTTTCAGCCTCTTTAAAGCCTGCAGCAGCAGAGCCGGGTCTCCACCAGGCTTGTTTTCCTGCTTTCTGTCGGGATCTCTGAACCCTGAGAGNACTTCAGAGAGGGCTTAATCTGGTCCCCCATCTCCAGCCCTGGCGGCGTTAATATTTATAACCCCCCGGATAACAGGATTAGCAGGGCTAGAAAGAGTGGCTGTAAAATTTCTCGCCGTGATGCTGATGAGAGGAGACAAGCAGCCTCCTTGGGGACGCGTGGATGCTCCCAAGAGAGGAGTCCCCAGCGAGTCAATCCTGTCACAGCGATCAAGGATAGTTCCTTCTTAGCAAAACCCTCCGCTCTTACCTGCTGAGCACTTTTGTCTCTTCTTACACACCCGCAACCAAACGATTTTCAGCCTCTTTAAAGCCTGCAGCAGCAGAGCCGGGTCTCCACCAGGCTTGTTTTCCTGCTTTCTGTCGGGATCTCTGAACCCTGAGAGCCAGCTGACAATTGATGTCAGGCAAGTGCATGTATGCTTTTAATGATGTCCTGAAGAGGGGACCTGCATGCAGAGGGTCACCGGGGAATGTTTACCCTGTATCCCAGTGCAATGGGAGCTGAATGACAGGACCTCCATTAGCCTAAGTAAGCATTGTAGGGGAGCCGATATTGCATTCCCGGTAGTAACTGTTGGAATCGTCTCTCCATTCTCCCTAAATCCCATTCAACTAGATTTCAAACATCTTTCCAGTAAAAGGCTGCTTCGTAAAGCTCATTTCGGTTCAGGCAATCTCAAAACACTTACTTTGAGACTCCTTCCTCCCGCTCATGGGATAAGGAACAGCTGGTGCTGTTTCAGGGCAGCGGTTTTTCTTACCCCTTTGGTAGAGCCGTCCCAGTCACCGGCAGTGCACAGAGGAACCAACCTGGCTGCACGCACTGATAATGTTGGATACACAGCGCAAAATACCGTGAAATGCAGATAAACCCAGCCGTACACCCGACACCGCTGAATACCTTTCTTTGATCAAGGTTTCCTTGGGGACGGACGTTGGGGAATAGTTGGGAGCCTCTTGGGAGGCTGGAAGAGGTTATGGGTTGTGTCTTCACCCTCCCACTCCATAGACCGTCTCTAAACAAACAGCCTGGCCCTGGCAACCCCTGGCAGTGTTAGACACACCCAGGTTGGATAGGATGGATTTTCTTTGGCACACGGTTTGTGCATGGCTGGCCGTAGCTCTTGCACTGCCCTCTTAAAGCCTGATCTTTGCCTTTGTCATGCTTTGTTACCACTCTCGCTTTGGGGCTAATTAGTCTCTGATTTCTAAGAGGAATTCAAAGCCCTTCAGATCAAAAGAGGAGGGTGGAGGTGGCCGGAGGATCCCGCTCCGCAAAAATCCTTCCTGTTTGCCTACAGGACTGCAAACATTTCCAACCACAGAGTGGGATCCGCCATCGTTTGCAACACAGGGAGCGAACCACGCATCCCCTTTTCCTGGGAAAGATACTGCGGGAAAGACACTAAACCCACTAAACCTACTGTCCCCCGGCTCCGCGGAGTGTCAGAGGCGGGGGGCTGCGGAAGGTGAGCGCGTGCGGAGCTACGTTGGACAGCTCCGGCGCGGCGGCGGCCCCGCGGGCACCCGACGGCCCCGCGGAACGGGGTGGACCTTCCTTCCCCACCGTTCCTCGGGGCCGACAACCAGCCTCTCCCTATCTGTGCCCTGCTGCGGCAGTGATCGGCAGCGTTGCGTCGGCTTTAATGACGTAATGGCCTGCCTGAGGCTAAATCACGAGCAAATAGCCAGGAGACTGCTTTTACTCTTACTTGCGCAAAGAGGTTTACTCAGCGAACAGACACGGGCTTATTTATGACAAATTTCGTTCATTGAAACACCTAGTGAACGAACTAATAAGGCAAAGAAAAGTGCTGTTAAGAAAAGTGCTGACTAGAGCATACCCAGAAGTAACAGTAAGTTGAAGAGTTCTAAATGTTAAATGTTATATAAAAATGCTTGGTCGGTGAAAGATCAGTTAAGTATTTATGATCGATCCACAAAGGAATGTGATTTATTTGAGCTCCTTTTAGGTGAAGTGGCAAATATTTTGTTTAAAGACATGGAGGTATAAGTTAAGGGCAAATATCAGCAAAGATGTGTCACCACAGGGTGCAAAATTATTGGCAAAATACAAATACTTCACATAATGAAACAAATGAATGGAGAAATGTAAAGTCATCAGCTCCGTGTCAGTACTCACACGAGTTTCCCATCGTGTGGGAAACTGGTGGTTAGAAAAGAATCGAATGGTCTTTTTAGAAAGAAACCTTTGCTCACATCTCTAGTTTCAGATTTTTGCAGGACACAAACTACAATGACAAGCGGAACCAGAAGCATTTTATATTGCAAGAATGTAAAGGGAGAAGGTTGTTGAGTCAGTATTGCACCACAAAGTGATAAAACATAAAAGATAAAAGATTAATGCAGGGTGTGCTTGTCACTGAAGCCTTAAAGGAAGCACTAAAGCCAGGACTAAGCCAAGACTGGGAGGTCCTAGCAGGAAATGAAGACTTGCAGGCAAGGTGAATCCTCCTGTCAAACAGATTTTTTTAATTGTTGCTTTATTTCCTGTGTTTTTTTATCTTTTTTTTTCCTAAAATATTTTTTTCTCTTGTATTAACTATTTTAAATTATGTCTAATAAGCTCAATGAACTGTGATTTGAAGTACGTTTTTGAACATTTTTTCATACTTGATGATTTTTATCACATTGGGGAAAGTATGGAGCTGAAGAAATGCATAAAGAATATCCATGCCACACTGGTCAGGTTTTCAGTGCATAGACAATGCAGCAGTGTAGGGGAAGCAGGACAAACTCTCATGGGAGGCTTTATACTCTGAAATCTTCTCAGAGCAGATTAGGAGCTCGAATGAGTGTTCTAGATTTGTTCTAACTAAAAATACAATTTGCTTTATCATTATTTACCTTCCTTCACCCATCTTTTATCTTTTCTTTTAATTTCACATGTTTATCACAAAAAAATTTGCTCACAAGATGCTTACAGATGCTGAACACTAATGGCTACATCTTCAAGCCACTCTGCAGCTATTTGCGTAATTAGTTTTCTTCAGAAATATCTATTATATGAGTCTTGATAATTTTGAAAATCAATGTCTCTTAACAAGTCTCCCTATATAACAAATCAAATATCCTTTGTACTAGCAGGTAAGAGGAGAATGTGCATTTTAGTTCACTGTACTTTTATGGAAATAGTTTTACTCCTTTTATAATTCTTTATGCTGAGTCCCTTTGCTGATACTTTTCCACATTATCCCACAGGAAAAGACCTGCTCTGATGACTTAACATTACTGATCAGGATGTTATAGATTTTAACAGTGACTTGTACTTTACTGGAAAATTCACTGGAAGTGAGTGGTGATCCTGGGATGCTGAAATAAGGGGACACCGTCCATCAGACGTGACTCAGTAAGCAAGGAGCTGAAAGTTGCTGTCTACTCTAGAAACCACAAAAAGTTAGATATGCAACAACAGCAAAAAAAGGTCTACACACTTTTCTTGAAAAATGTGAAAAAATTCTCCTGTAATTGATTTATTAACAGAAAAGAATGGCTATCACTCTCAAACCCCGTCCTGAATAACAGAAACAGACGTACTGCGTAGCAGGCAAATACTGTCTCTCTCTGCTTATTGGCGTTGTATCTGTCTGGTCTTGTGGTTAAATCTTAAAATTACAGTAATGTCCATTGACCTCATTACCTCAAAACTCAGAGCAGTTCCTGTCCTGTTGAGCTCACAGTTTGCATTCTTGACAGACCAGGCCAGATCAGTGCAGTATATATGTATGGAGGTAGGGTGAACTTGCAAGAGAATGGACGGAGTTTGTAAAATGTATTAGCTTGACACTTGCTCAATCAGTTGTGCAGAGGAAAGAAATATTGGCACCACTAATGAATTAATACAAAAAAGAAGTTTTTAAGCAAAGCTAACCAAAGACTGGTTATTTTGATACTAGAAGAATGTAGTAGTATTCAGATGCAAGCAGAGCAAAATGTGATTGAATATGGTATCGCTGGAAGGGTAAAGGAGACCTCTGATGTCTCAGTGCATTATCAGATTATATAGGCAGGGAACATTGGACTGTGATAGAGTTTATGTTCAAAGAGCTTATGTCCAAGTCATTTGTGAAGCTGAAGAAGGCCAAACAAAAAATATTAGATTAATTGATCTGTACTGTTCCAAGCAGCTAGAAACAAAACCTGAAAGGAGGACACTGCTGTACTCAAAGTCAAAGCTAATGCAGACCAGAGGAAGCAGTGCCTTGATGGGTGAAACAGCTGGGAAAGCCTTTGGTATGTTGGACATAGATGAAGCATATGGAGATGAGGAAAAGGTTACCTCACTTTGACTTCTGCAGGTCTCACATGCTGAAATAATTGACTCCATCAGTAAAGAAACATAAAATGGATACTAGAAATAGACTTATATTATCGAACTGTACTTACCCAAGTACCGAGTTACCATGGAGTCCTGCAGAGATGTGAACACCTGTAGTGGACTCCGCAGAGTACTTAAGTCTGTCCTCCCTGACAGACTGTCGAAGGAGCTTGGGGGTATTGGCTACTAACTCAGCTAACTTCAGTCCTGTGGGATGAACCTTGGCTCTAGAATTAGCAGCTTATGAATAATCACTAGAAAAAACCCCAGTAAGATATATATCCAGAGTACGTGGGCAAAGACAACTGGATATATTTGTGTGCAGTAACTAGAATCTGAGTCTGTAAGAATTCTCTGGAATCCTTTTTTCCCAAATACCTTACCTATACAGGCAGTATAAAAATTAATTTTATTGCTTATGTTGATTATATATATGAGCACCCTCTGCTCACAAAGCATGTGAATTATTATCAGTCCAGTATCTGGACTAGTTCTGTTCTTAAAATCAGATTATATCCAGTGAAGCCAGAGCATCACAATATGGTCCCAGCAGTAATTTTAGGCACTGATCCTACATGCGTCTGACTGTATGAAGGCATCCTTCTGTCAGCCTGTCTTTAATAGGACTCCAATTTGAATACAAGCACCTAATTACAAAAATCAGGTTTCACAACTTGGCTCTCCCTGAGAAAATGTGACATTTGGTAAAATCATTGTTCCCTGACACAGGAAATCATTAGCAAAACTCAATATTTTGGGCAAAACCTAACACAACTAGGTATGTTCTGCCAGTAAAGTGTAATTAATTTCTATTTACAATTGTATTACACATCATTTTGTTGTGGTTTAAGCCCAGTCGGCAACTAAGCACCACCTAGCTGCTTGCTCACTCCCCCTCAGTGGGATGAGAGAGAGAATTGAAAGAGTAAAAGTGAGAAAACTCATGGTTGAGATAAAGACAGTTTAATAGGTAAAGCNGCCAGTAAAGTGTAATTAATTTCTATTTACAATTGTATTACACATCATTTTGTTGTGGTTTAAGCCCAGTCGGCAAC
>VZSC01006654.1:674-17859 GCA_013398225.1 Steatornis caripensis
GGGGAGGATCACCTCCCTCGACCTGCTGGCCACACTCTTCTTAATGCACCCTAGGATGCCATTGGCCTTCTTGGCTGCAAGGGCACGTTGCTGGCTCATGGTGACCCTCTTGTCCACCATCACTCCCAGGTCCTTCTCCGCTGAGCTGCCCTCCAGCAGGTCAGTCCCCGACCTGTACTGGTGCATGGGATTGTTCCTCCCCAGGTGCAGGACCCTACGCTTGCCTTTGTTGAACTTCATCAGGTTCCTCTCCGCCCAACTCTCCAGCCTGTCCGGGTCACACTGAATGGCAGCACAGCCTTCTGGGGAGTCAGCCGCTCCCCCCAGCTTTGTATCATCAGCAAACTTGCTATAGTTTGGAGAATGGATAATAGGGGCTTTTTTTTGTACCCATTTTAGGGAAAAGTAAGGCTAAAATGGGCAAAACCAGTATGTTTAGTTTAATCTATCATATTTTTTGCAGGTGTGGGAGGAAGAGGCAGTTGAAGAATGGATTTACCTTTTTATATATAGTGCTATTTTAGACATGTATATCTTTATGTAAGGAGAGGTGAGCAAACACAAGGCCTAGGTTCTGTAATAAATTTTTTCTTTAACATATATGTGCTTTTCTAAAACCAGAGTGAAAGACATCTTAGCTCTCTCTTTAGTTGTGATAGCTTGGGAAATTTTTGTCAAAAATCATGCCTGTGTTTGCAGCCCTTAAGACAACACTGTCTGTGCTGTCCTGAAGTTTATGACAGAGGAAGCTGAGTGTTCAGTTCTGTGTGCATTGAAGACAAAGTGTCACGGCTGGGCATGGTAGTAGTGGGTTGGGCTCTAGTATTTGTTTGCCTGTGATTTAGGCCAGGGAAGGTAGTTGGCTGTTAGTATGGTCTGAATGCCACCTTCCCTCTTGTCTGAGGAAAACATAATGGCATGGGTGACTGATTGTTGAGCTGCTGGGTGAACCAGTATAAATGAAGAAACATTTTTCTAATACTCTGAATTTTGTTTAGAAAGTATTAGCATTAGTGTATGTAACATGCTTTATTTGAATTTTAAGGTATAACACCAATGATTTCCAATGCAACGGGACAGTTTGTAGCTGATAGCACAGGACAGTGCACTGATACAGCACCTATGGCAATGCTTAAATCAACCCAAACACAAATTCATACTCACCGGATAAACAAGAATTGTAAGGGTGATGCACTTATAGCTTTTCCTAATGACCGTGCAGCCAGCATCAGGCCTAGTGAATGGAATAAAAAGTACAGGTAAAAATTCTGTGAATATAATATTTAAACCCACGCATTTGTATATACTGTACAGTACATAAACATTGGTTACTAATATGACAGTTTACAGATTTTTAATTTTTTTTTTCTAAGCTTAAAGTTCTTTAAAATTCATTGCACTCTACTTAGCCTTAAGCCTCTTGCCCATAAATTTCTCGAGTTGCTTTTCTTATCTGAAACTAGAAATGTAGCTATTACAGTTTCAATATTTCATTTTATGGTTGCTTTTACAAGGTCAAATATTAATAATGAGCTGTGATAAAATGAATGTTTGCAATGAAGTATGTATGTAGCAAAATCGATGTTTTCATTCTAACAAGACCCAGAATCATTTTACATGCATAGTGAGACTACAATTCTCTTTAAATATTTAGGACTATTTTCACAAAAACTGAGAGATATAATTATATAGATCCAGAGTTTTCTTACACTGACTGTGAACGACTGTTGAAAGAAGCACATAAGGAATACTATGCAGACTTCATTTCTAGTTTAAGACAGCGTCGTTTAGAGAAAGATACTGCTAGGTAAGACTTTGTTTAAAAGATAAATAAATACTTTAGGCTCATATGAAAGATATGTGTGTATATGTGCAGAATTAACTTGGTGGCACCAGTCATAGACCTAATTTTGTCCCATGCTGAAATGTGTATGGTCTTGGGACTTTCATTTATAATACATTCAAAACCTGTTTTGTTCAAATGTTCATTTAGGTGCTTAGAGATCAATTCCTGGTTGCAGAGGCATAGAATTTGAAATTAAATTCAAAAGGAGCTTAAAACAAGATGCCAAGTTTTAGGAAGAGTTGGTTATGGTTAACAGGAAAAGCATAACATTGATTGTGTTGGATTCTTTTTTCTTTTTATATGATGAACTGTATATATTTCCGACTTGTATGTGTAGCTCACCCAAAGTGATGGATTCAGTATCTAAATTATGATGTAATTTGTGGAATGAAGCAGATAAGACTAAAGAATTGTGTTGGTCTTCTAGCCTTATCTTATAGTAAATTCTCACTTAATGAATTTGTGTATTTGGTTGGTATGCTGTGGAATAAAATAATGGAAAAAGCAGAACTGAGAACTCTGCTACTTTTAAAAGTTTTGTTAAAAAAACCCCAAGCCTGTAAAGCTTCTAAAGCAAGACAAGTAATACCTTAATAGTGTTAAGTTGGCAAGACCCATTATTTAAAAATTAATAATGCTGATGGATTATTCTTGTAATCTCAATTTACCTTGCTCTGTGTGTATATACGTTAATATTCGGACAAGGCCTGCAGAGCTGAGTTTATTTCATTTTTATGCATGCATATGATGTAAGGTTTTCTTGAAAGGAACTGATGGCATGTAGTAGGTGAGCTGTTGTTTATATGACCATAACACATATATATTTAAGGCTTATTGCATGAGGAGCAAGAACAGAAAGGAAAATTTCACAGTTACCAGATGATTTTTGCTGCCACTATCAAACATAGTAACAATTTTCTGAATACTCAATACAAAACATGTAAGATCTCTGGAAATTTCAAATCTCTTGGTTGCAGGTGAAATTGATTGATTGGAGTTGAACTTTGACCAAGAAAAGTTAATTGCTCTGAAAATTACTCTATAAGTGGTCCAGTTCGGACATACACAATTAAAGAATCCTTTGTAATCTTGGCATTTGCTAACTTCTAAGTGCTTGGCTGTACAACTTCATTGTTCTTTAAGAGGTATTTTAGACATGATATAATATTTATATTTTGGTAGCCATAACGCTTGCAACCTATTTAGCTAAGTGATTGCCAGAAATGTGCAACAGATGTTAATCCTTGCCTAAATAACACAAGAAAGGACTTTTTCAAGACACTTTCTGTACTTAATTTTTTTTATAATGAAATATTCCTTCTTAAAGTATTGTTTGTTATGTTTAAAAATCTTTAATAGTTTAATTTGTGGAACATGGAATGCTCAAGCTTCTAGATATCCTTATTCTTTTTTTTTCCTCTCCCTTATAGGGAGTTTTATATTTACAATAATTCTGTGAGCATAGGCCTTAAACCAGCTGAAGGGCTTGAGTCACCAAAGATCTCAGTAACAGATTTTCAGAAGGAGAAGCTGCAGTTCAAAAGGCTTTCTTTAGCTGAGAATTGCCTATTAAGGAGTCAAAAATTGGCAGCAAGTGGTTCTAAATCTTCAATCAAAGAAGTAAGTTAAATGCTTGAGTAGTAATGTAAGCACAATGTGTTTACCGTATAAAAAAGCGTAAGTGTTTTAATCCTGCTCTGAGAAAAATGTCTTGTGCCTATCACAGATTTGGAGTGGACTTAGTGCTATGCCATTTTCTACCCAAGAGAAGGAAGATTGTAATCTAACTTTGACATTCAAACAGCTTCATCAAGTACTCATTGGTAAGATTTTTAATTTAGTTACTAAATGCATATAGTTGTTATAAAGGCATTTATTTATGGTAACACAATTTGTGTTCATAGTTGTTCACCTTAAATAGAAAATTGCTTAGTTTGGTGGCAGCTTGATATCTACAGTATTGTTTCACTAAAGCTTTGTACTCCTCAGAAAATACTGAGATATGATTAGGTATGAACATGTAAAAGGAGAGCTTCCTTTAAAGATTGCTCATACTACAGCCTGTTACAGAGAAATTAGTACAGCATAGTATAAGGTTTGCTTATACCCTTATGGTTTGTTATTGGGCAGTATCTGGACCAGCATTAATATCAGCAAGATTCATGGGAGTGCTAGTGAACAGTGATACCCCAAAAAAGTAACCTTCGAAGTAATTTCAGAGGAATGCTCTGTGATGGGGAATAACACCTAAAGTCTCTGAGGGACTCATCTATTACCAACACTTTGTACTAAAACTGGTCTATTTTAAGGTTAATTTTTCTTCAGTAACATTATTAAGCAAAAAAGTGAAAATTTTGAGTACTTTCTGGGCTTTTTTAATTTTCAGTGAAGTCAGAATTTGACTATACTGGTACACTTGGGGAAAAGTATGGGATAAACATGTTAATACGAAATTACTTAGAGTTTTGTAAGATGTTTGATTACTGCCATGAGCACTGAAGTTTGCAGACCAGCATAAAAACTGGTGATAGCGGTAAATAAAGTAGTGAGATAATTCTGTCATCATCAAATTACATGCATTATTAAACCAAATGGTCACACATCAGGGAACAAATAAACTGGTTAAGTATATATGCTCTCAGTGAATTTCTGGTTGTCTAGCCATTTAAATATCTGATTAATAAAAAGTATTTATGGCTATTAATAATGCCTTTAGTAATTAGGACATTGCTTTTCCTATTTGAATAGCTGGCTAACATGTACAGAATGGAGAAATAAATAAATGTTGGTGCTGACTTTCGAGCTGTACTGCTGAAAACATTCACTGAACATGCATGATATTTACTTTCAAATTTTAGTGTGAATTTGTGCTGCTACAGGGTTATTTTAGCTGACTAATTCTGTAGCTTGAGGAACTAAAATGTTTTGATTGCAATGTTTTAGTAGTTATGCTTCATTACATTAACTTTTACTTTTTGATGTTGAAGATCTCATTTCTTATATATTCCAGGTCCTTCTACTATGGATTTTGGTGATGTGTGTGTGTATTCTACAACAGCCAGAAAACTGCACATCATCAATAACTTGCCAGTTCATATATGGGTACAAATTGAGATTGAAATTGATGAATTACAGCAGACGAGTCCATTGTCTCAGGTAGTGCCTCCTCTTACAAGGACTCATATTCCAATTGTATTTGAGACAAAGACTCTTGGAATATTTAAAAGGTAAGGCTTCTTAGATTTGTCTTGATTTACATATTTTCTTTGCAGTAGTAGAATCAAAAAAAGTGACTGTTTTAAAACTCAATGTAATTATGATGTGTTAACGGTGTACACTCATTTGTGGTGATATTACAGTAATTAGTAGTTTTATTTTTGCAGAATTTTGCTAGTGTAGTAATGTTTCTTAGAGTTTCAAAAGAAAACCAACAAACTGTCCTGTCAAAAGCCCATATAGCCACAGGTATATTGGGGGAAAAAGTTTGCTATTATAACGTATTTGTTATGAGAAACTTTATGGAAAACACTGGGCTATTTCTGGCATGGTGTTGCATCACTGTGTCTATGCTTAGACCTTTTGATGTACCTCATGGGTAAATATATAGGCAAACTGTTTTCTAGCCTTCCGGTATGGAGATGGAACACTCACTTTACTCATGCTGTTAAAATGACTGTATGAGGCTGATTATCCTTTTAGAAGATCTTCACTTTTGGTATGATTTAAGTTGTGTGCAAAACAATTACAAATTGCTTTCTCTTGTCAGTCTTAACTGTGTGTTCACACTCAATTGTTTTAAGTATTTTCTTGCTAATAATTATATTTCATATAAACTTTTCTTCAACTATAACATAAATACATTAAAATATTGATAAATATATCTTTTTATGTTACAGATCTTTCACTTACACAATAAACAACCAACACCTTGGGCATGTGCTGGTAGTTGCAAAAGCAGTGTCTGTTGAACTTGAGCTGTCTGCAAGGGAACTGATTTTAAATCCTATTCCTGGCTACCTAGCAGAGGCAGAATTTAGAACAACTGTCAGGGTATACAACCCCAGAAACCATCCTGCTGAGTTTACTTGGAAACCTGTAATTACAGATGAACGGACTGCATTTTCTATATGGCCAGTCAAAGGTATACTATGCAAGTACAGTGTTGTGCACACATGTCTTAAATGTCAATAACGTTGTTGTGGTTTAACCCAGCAGGCCACTAAATACCACACAGCTGTTCACTCACCCCCCCACCCTCAGGCAATGGGGGAGGCAATTGGAGGCGTAAGGGTAAGAACACTTGTAGGTTGAAATAAAAAACAATTTAATAATTGAAATAAAATGAAATAATAATGATAATAGTAAATGAAATAATACTAACAATAATAGTAATAATAGAATATAGAAACGAGTGATGCACAATGCGATTGCTCGCCACCCACTGACCAAGGCCCAGCTTGTTCCTGGCCAGCAATCCTGGAAGAGGAGAGAAATCCTGAAACCGCAATCCTGGAAGAGCGAGAGCAATTTCCCGGCCAACTCTGATCTATATACTGAGCTTATGCTATTTCTAATTATACAATGTAATTTGATAATTGTACGTGTGTGTGCTGTGATGTATAACTCATGCACGTTGATTTAGGCTTTGTGGAGGCCTATGGAGATCTGGAGTGTGAAGTTGTTTGGCATCCAGGGTTCAGCTCTCCAGAAGCAGGAGAATTCAACCTGTGTGTGCGTAAAGGAAACACAATTAAGCTGAAATGTTTTGCAAAGGTAACAATTTATACAGCAGATTAAGAGAAGCAAAATGTGTGGGTATTTTAAACAAGTAATTCCTTAAATACATTTCTATTACCACATATTTAAAAATTATTTTAATTTCATATGTCTTCTATTTAACATATTTAACAAAAGAATATTGCTCCAAAGACAATATGGAGAAGGCAGGACAAAGACAATTCGCTTTTTTCTTGCATTCGATGATATACTTCCTTTGGCACCACAACTTAGCGGTCCTTTTATATTAACTGGTAATTGCTCTTCTTGGCTTGCTTAGTTTAGCCAAACAAAGGTTGACAAGTAGTTCTTTAGATATATATTAAAGGGATAAAAATCAAGATGTGTGTGGGAAGGTATGTTTCAGAGCTTCAAGGTAACAACAGGCTGTAATGTAATTTTGTGTTGTTACTTGAACGTGGTCTTTGGTAACTTGAAAAGCAGCCTTTTGGATAGTCTTCCAAACTGTCTTATGTTACATGCTAGGGAGTGTGAAGGAGACAGACTTATTTTATTTTATTTATTTTATTCTTTTTTGTTATTTTATTTATTTTATTCTTTTTTGTTATTTTATTTATTTTATTCTTTTTTGTTATTTTATTTATTTTATTCTTTTATGTTATTTTAATTTGAACTGTACTTTACTGGCCGCATGCTGTAGAACTTCCATTTTGGGAGGCAAGGAAACTTTTCCTTTCCTTTTGATGTGCCTGCTTCCTTTTATTTGTTTTCCCCCAGTAACTTTTTTTCTTTTGTTTCTCTTCTTCTGAAGGCTAGAAAATTGCCATAGTTCTAGGCAGGCAGCCTAGGATGTGTGTAAATTAGAATATTGGCATTTCTACTGCTATTAAAATCTCTGAAGTAACTTGTCTTGATCACACATTTAGGATTTAAAAAAATCATGGAGCTTGTGCTGTTAAATTAAATTTAATTACAGTATTTTTATTTGTCTTGAAATTAGCCCAGAAATCTGAGGTTGTGCCTGTTTGCTTTGAACCTAGATTAGTTCAATGCATTAAGTAAATCTTGTCTTAAATTTAAACTGTCTATTTGAATACTTCTAATTTATGCATTTCCACAAGTATATTATCTCTTTATGTAATGAAAAGAAAATTAGGCTGAATTATTTATTTGTGCTTAGTAATATGTTATTTAGTTTGCTTGTTCTCTCTTTTTTTATAGCTTGGTACTACTAAAGTTCGCTTTGTGGAACAAAGCATACTCTTCAGGCATAGTCCCATGGGTTTATCTACTTGTAAGACAGCCATTCTTCAAAATGTTGGATACAATCATGCCTACTTCCAAGTAAGCTAAAATTATTTTTAGTATATTTAATTTCTTGGCGTGGGGAGGAAGAAATGAGTTCATTTTAGCAGATCATGTTACAGTTTTGTGCTCTCAGTTATTAGAGGCACACCTTCTTAAGTTTTTGTCTGGTTTTCTGAAGAAACAAGATTCATGTAAATAGGAATTTTGTCTCTTTGTCAAATTTGGATTGGTGGATAGATGGATGAACAGAGAAGCAAAGTGGTAATGGTCTAAAATATTCTGGAAGTTTCATGAGAACCAATGGTGAAGGTAGAACTCCATACTGGTGTGTACCCTATGAAAAAGCAGTTACAGCTTGGATGTTTTTTATGTTTTGAGAGGCAGAGCAAACTGGCTAGTCATCCTATTCATACTGACTGCCCAGTCAGTGCATGCATAAACCCAGACCAGTCATGGCTAGACTAAACTAACATCTGAGAGGAAGATAGACTGTATTATGAGTTGGATAAGAGATAAGATGAATGCCAGAGTGGGTAAAGACATAAGTGAGTTAGTAGGAAACCCAACCTCATTAGTTCTCCTGATGACAGAATAATTTGCTGTATTTATTTAGTGAAGCAAAATGATTTTCATTACAATCCTCAGAATTTTTGTTACTACATTATTATGTTACCAAGAAACTTGATTAATTTATTTTATTTTAAAGAATAAAATCAGCATAAGCAATAGACAAACAAACATACCAACCTTTTAAGCCTCCAGAATTACTCTTAAACCAAGAAAAGGCTGATTGGTCTCGGTCATTATAACTTGTGTAGCTCTACTTTAAAAAATTATCTGTTTGGAGTGCATTAGAAGAGAACAAATTCTATTTTGTCCTTACTAATCATGGGTAAACTGAATATTTATTCCTAGTATTATTACTGAACTTCTTCATAGTATCAGGATCCCACGTCCCATCTTCTTACTGAATGGCAAAAAAGAAGTGGTAAATTTATCTGCCACTGAAACAATGCTTTGTAGAATATTTTGGATACCTGCTAGATAGGAAGTCTTAATTTAATAACTTCATGAAAACAACCCAAAAAACAGAATGTGAAATTTCCAACTGATGTGCAAAAATTGTTTCATAGTGGAAACCAACAGTCATCATGTTTAGGAATCTCTTACTGTATTTTGTTTAACTGTATTTTTGCTCCAAACTTCTAAGTCCATGTTAGCATTATGTATAATGAAGGTTCTCCTTGCAAGAATATAAAATCTTTCTGATAGATATATTGGTATTTTTAAAAACAAAACATCCCTACCCCCTCTGCTTTTTCAGTATTGTTAATGTTTCATGTTTGTGTTTGAAGGTTCTCGATTCAAACCCACTGCCTGGAATGATGATCACCCCTTCTGCAGGAGTGGTACCTGTGGGAGGCCATGCTGAGCTCAAAATATGTTTCATTCCAAATGAAAAAATGAGTTTTGATACAAGAGTGGAGGTATTCAAAACTGGAAGAATTTCATATTTTGTGTGTTTGTGTGTGGAAGTGTGTACATTTGAGCATCTTGTGGATTTTATATCCAGTGTTCTAATGATTTTTAAGAAAACAAAAAAAGAAAAAAGATTTTCTTGTATCAGTTGATGGCTGCTATAACCTGTTCTGTTATTTTGGTCTTAGTCCTGCTCTGAATTATAAAAACAGCTTCCAGTTTGAGCTGATTCATATTATAGCATTGGCAAGCTGTTGGAACTGATGTGTGATTGACTTCAGAAGACGTGCAGACATATCTACAGTTTTTATGATCCTCTAGAGGAGCAGGACTGGAATACTGCAATGTCTTTAATTTCTTGACTTCTTTTGGTGGTCATCTCAGAGACAGATTTACTAATAGGTTTGATTTGATAACGCAACTAATCCTATTTTGTTTTCTGCATACCTGCTTCCTGAACTTGTCCTTGGTCAGATAAGTGAGAATTGGAAGAAGGATGCTATCATGGGGCTGATCTTTGCTACCTTTTCTGACTCTAATCTGAATTCTCCATCTTCTGTGGCTGCCTACATTATGTTTGCTGAACCTAGTATCCATTTCTTTTTTCCACTTCAAAAACAGATTCAGCATTGCTCTACTGTGTACCAGCACCTCTGTCAAGTCATTTGTGTTGTGGTATGCTTTCAAATCCTCACAGCTGCTGAATGGATCTAACCCATCTACTCATCTTTCTCCCGTTGGAGAAAACCATTCTAGTGATACAGCCTTCTGCAACGTTGTTTTTGTCTGCAGAAGGCTAATCTTTCCTAAAACTTTGTTAGTTTGTTGGCGTTTTTTTAAATTGACAGCTATGACTTTCCCCGATGTGATACGCCACAAAGGCATGATTTGTTCTTCTTTGAAGCCACACCTCACTGGAATCTCTATACATATGTTCTGGAAAATGAAGGCATTTTGTTTACCTCTTTATATTTCTGTAACAAAAATGCGTTGTATTATAAGGGCAGACTTAATTTGTAATGAAAATATGCTGAATGGTTCTCTCTATATCTGTGGGGTACGTTGTTTGGTTGTTTTTTTAAAACTTTTTTCATGTAATTATGATATATTTGGTGAGATAGTTATGTTAAAATGACCTTATCAACAATCATACTGTTGTTCATTCACTTAGGTGGCAGTGCGAAATTTGGGAGTACTAGTGCTTAGGATTGGTGGATTTGTAGAGATCCCTGAAATAAACATTGGTGTGGTGAGTGTGAATGAATTGTAGCAATTGGTAAGATTGATAGTGTTTTGCTTTATCTGGATGTCAAAGTGGCTCATTCCTACTTCGTATTTTTCATTTTATCCTTTGCTAACTTCCTGAGAAAATTATCAAAGAGAAGAACTTAGGAAGATAAATTAAAAAATAAATGTACATTTAACAGTTGCACTGTTTCGCTTTTCAACTTGACAATCTGGAAGAAGTATGTTAGAAAGGAGAGGATTTCTTTAAGGTAGCTACAGAAAAAAATGCAAAAAGGAGAAAAGGAATCTACTCATCTGCTTACTGAAAGATGAAAACTTTCCTGATGGTGTAACTGAACTTATGTATTGAATTCTGAAGTATTGCATTGTATGTCCTGGAAAGATTTTAAAGATGCGGGCTATGCAAGACAATTGATTAACCAAGACTGTTATTGTGTTATTAATTGTGAGTCTTTGAACAATTTTTTTTTTTCATATTCTGTTCAATTATAAACTTGACTTCACAGTGCTTTGACCCATTTTTTTTTTCCCTTTAAACCTACAGGAACTATTTGACTTTGGTGGTGTTTATGTCGGTTCTACAAAATCAATTCCATTTTTGCTGCAGAACAAAGGACAAGCATGTACCACAGTGGAGTTTGATTTTTCAAAGTATAAGGATTTTAAATTGAATGCTAATGACCACTCAGGTATTTGCTTTTGCTGCACCAAAATTATCAGATTTTTTCTTCTTTTTGTTTTCCTATAATTGCAAAGTACGTTAAAAAAAGTTTGAATACCCTCTCACCAGTTAAAATAAAAAAAAAACAATTTAAAAAAACAACCAAACAAAACCAAATAACCGAACTAATTTCCTATTTGTGGACTTTTACCCACTGTTTCGACAATGTTTACCCTTCAGTTAATTCATCATCAGTATAAGGGTCCTGATTTCTCTTTTTCCTAATGGTACAGAGGGTCTGCAGGTTAATCACAGGACCTCTGTTCTGCGCGATATCCAACGTTGGGGTAATATGTGGAATTAGATTGCTATTCTTTGTTTCTTGATAGAACTAGTGCAGATTCTTATCCTTCACTCATTATTGCTCATACCTTTTCTACTTCAGTCCTGGTATCTCCTTTGCTGTTCCAACCTCTCTATTCATGAGAGAATTTTGCGGCTATGCTTATATGGCCTCTTGTCCCTGCAAGCTCAGGAAATCAGGACTCTTTCTTTTGCAAGACAGTATTATAATATTTAGTTGTATCCTTATATAGAACTATATGTGGATCATGACAAAAAAAATGGTCTGACAAGAACAGAAGGGTTTTCTTACCATGTGGTGGACTTCAAAGGGAAAGTGAGGGCTCCTAGTCAGTCATCTTAAAACTTGGAAGAGAACTGTAAGACTACTGACAAGAGGCAACTAGCCAGCACTGGAATCAACTCCTTGCCCATGATTTCTGTATCAGAGCTTGTGCTTCCAACAAGTAATGTGACATCCAGTCAGGTCCAGTACTGTTTAAGTGGTGAATATTGATCTCAGAGGAATGTTACCTTGTTTTTTGAAAATCTATGCTTCTGCCAGTGCCTTAAATTTAGAGAAGAAAGTCTGAAAAATAAAACATGCCTTAGTGCTAAGCTTTTGTAGTGTAGATTATGCCTAAAATTCATTTATAAAAAAGCAGCTTTAACCAACTATTTTCCTCCCTGTGGTGTTAGTTTTCATTGCTTGTTAACTATCTTTGCCTAAAGGTTTTATGCAAAGGTAAATGACAGTGGGGTTTTTTTCTGAAATATTGTGTTCTCCCAACTCAATAACTTTGATGACAGTTGCTGGTCATTAACACTTCTGAAAATTACCTCCAGAATCGTTGTGAGAGATACTATATTCATTCAGAACTTTGTGAGAAATGTTTACCATACAAATATGTAGATACCTTATGTTGGAAATCACTTTGAAGTACTGCAACTATTAGAAAGTTGATATTTAGTGTACTAATATCTGTAATTTGATTCTGAATTTTGTTTTGACAGTGGTTGACTGCTGTTCTTCAAAGCCTTATTTGTGTTCAGTTAACTTAAAGGGAAAGTCAGCTTTGCAGTGCTTGTTGACCTTCACACCAAAAGAGGTAAGGTTATGGGGCAGTGGTGATTATGCTTAAGTTAAAATCATGCTCTGTGATATTTCTATGGTGAAAGAATATAGACATTTTTAGATGCACATTTTAGTGTGTGAAATAATTTTGTAATCATAATCCAGTTCTTGAGAACATAAGTTCTGAAATAATCTTTGTATAGCTTTTGCTGCTTTCCTTGAATGTTTGCATACACAAAGGAAACACACTTTCTCAATGACTTAAAAGTTGAAAAGGTATGAACTTAGATTGAAATAGCTTACCACGCACACATTAAATCATTCAACAAACTGCCAGCCATTTACTTTTTGCAGCTATTTGTGCTTTGACTCTCAGACGACTGAAGGACTGGAAGAGTAGAGGAGTTCTATGTGTCATAAAGATTGGTGAAGCTGCTTTCTGCTTCAGCTATTTGAGGGAAATAAATTGAAGATATGAGACTTTGTGTTGGTTTTACATCAGGAAAATAGCGTTTTATTGGCAGTAGGTGAAATGCTTTAGAAACGGAGGGTTTGGAGTTTCCACATATTTGGAGAAAAATGAACTGAAAGAAACTTTAGTCTGATATTATGAACCAGCTTCAGAACAAGCAGCTGGGGACCACTTCTACAGCATGTAAACCTGTTGATTTAGCTGCATTTTTACCTTAAAAAATAAATGAATATCAGACACAATGCATCTTGGAAGGGTCAACAATATGCTTTTTTTCACCCCCTCCCCACACCCCTGCACCCTTCCCAGCACTTTAGTTTTTGAATAAAAGGGAATTCCTTTGTTCAACGCATCATTCAAATCATATTTGCATATTATAGCTGTGTCTGGTAATATTGTGATTTTCTTCCTCTTATTGCTGTCAGCTTAGATTCTGTGTACATATGGAAGCTGTTGTGAAATAACTGATGATGTGAATTTATAGCACATTCATTCACTGCTCTGAGATATTTTTTCCTGACAGAATATGAGTCAATAGATTCATAAAAAATAACTCATTTCAAACAGAATTCATTTCCTCCTGTATCATAGCAGACCTTGAGGTTAGGGGAAAAGCAGTAGATGTCATATCTAACTATCTTGACACTGTCTGATGCAACATTCTCATAAGCAAGGTAGTTGTATTTAGACTGATACAGTGTTAGGAAAGTATGTAATTGTTTGCAAAATGGTACATGCAGAATATCATCAATGACCTGTTGTTAAACTGGAGAGAAGCTCAGTAAGGAAAAATGCTGATATTTTCATTTCAGTAGGAAGGGTCAATAATAGAAAAGCAAGACTAGATAATGCTGTTGGAGTAATCTATGTGTATGCTACTGTAGATCAAAAGCTGAACAAGAATTAAGTGTAGAGGCAGACACCATACTGATTCATATAAACAGGAATAATGTTAGTAAAGCAAGTAAAACAATTATTCTAATCCGTGCTGATAACACTTCAGCTGGAACACTTTTCTCATTGGGATGCCATGCTTAAAAAAAGTGGAAAAAATTTCCCTTGGAAAGAAAGTCCAAAAGAAAGCAATGGAAATAATCAGAAATCCAGAAAGCAGAAACTGTGAATAAATGGAACTAAATCCCAGTATTCTGTGAAATATTATTTAAATATGCTTATTCACTGCAGGAGATAGGTAATGAGTAGTGGATTTAAATTATGCGAGGTGGATTAGATTAGATATAAAAACTCATTGTAGCAAAGAGTCAAATGTTGGAATAAATTACGTGAGAAAATGTCTCCATTATTAAAGACTCTTAAGAAGGCGTTGGACAAGCATCACTGGAAGTGCTTCACTCTGTCCCAAGGGGAACATCGTCTGTCAGACAATCATATTTATGCATTGTAAAATCATATTCTAACAGCATGTTGTTGCTCTGAAGATGAAATTCTGGTCCCACTAAAGCCAATGTTAAGGCTCTTAGTAATTACTAACTACTTCTTAGTGGCTGTCTCTTGCTAGGTGTGAAATTCAAACCAGTTAAACAATAACTAATATGAAGGAATATAGATTTTTGGCTTAAAATGATGAAATTCAAAAGTGGAAAGCTATTTTCCCTTTTAAATAAAAAGTAGTACTTACAATAGTGCAGAGCCGTGCAAAACAAAAATGGGGAAAAGCTGAATTTTAATGAGTAGGTATATATTACTGTGCTTACAGCTAAGTTTCAAAACTTAGTTTTGATTTTTATTTTACTAGTAGAGTTCTGAGATGCATATTTAGTTTACAAAAGCAACCTGGTGTAACAGCATTGTTCTTAAAGAACATTTTTCAGCGTAAGTTCATAAGTATTCAAAAACATAAAAAATTTTTTGTTCTAGTTGGAAGATTGAAATGAGATACAAAACACTGCTTCATAACTGCCAGTTAGCTTCTAGGAAGCCATAGATATAACACTAACCAGAGAAAGTAAATGGTTGGTAAAATTATAATGCCCTTCTGTAAGAACTTTCCAAATCTCCTCTAAGTTTCCATTCTTTCCTGTTTTCATTTTGTATCATCTGATTACTTTGGAATAGAATTTACTTACTTTTGAGGCGTTTGCTGTGTTTGTGGATTAGGTTGGAACAAGGTAATGATAGTATAAATGTTAGATGGAGTTAACTTTGAAAACTAAATATGTTGCCCAGTATGGCATGACTAAAGGAAACATCTGGAAGTATATGTACCTCCCAGGATGCTGTAGCTTTTTTTTTTTTTATAATTAAACTCCTGAGAAGTAGAATACTAGTAAAGAGCATAGTTCTGTTAAGAAAGTGTTCCAGGTACCAGCATCTTTTATTGTGATCAGAAACTCTCAGTAGTTACTGATTCTTAAAACATTCCCCACTGGATCTGAGTTCCTTATCATTCTATGTTGTCTAGGTTTCCCTGTTTTCTCACCAGATATATTCCTTCTTTTTCCCAACTTTCCAGTCTTGAAAATACACTGATCATCTCTGTATATTGAGCTTTTCCTATTCAGGTTTCACAGTTGCGAGCACTGTTTCCTGCCTCTGCACTTGAACAGCTGTTTCTCTAATCTCATCACCATTTTCTGGACAACTGCTCTTACCCAGCTTACCTCCCAGCTGGTACAAACCTTGTGTATCCCACTGAGTTGCATTCTTTTCTGTCTTCCTTCTGGTTCTACTAAAGCTTCCTGCTGTTGCTGTAGTGATCACTGACAACAATACCCTATAAACGAGCAAAACACCACCATATTGATGTTATTGCTAAGAAAGTAGATACTAGAACTAAGGAAAAATTAAAATAATTCAGAAATGTTGGTTAAAAAATCACAAAGCATGAAATGATTTCAATAAGCTTTAAAATTTTATTAAATCTACTTGAATTATTATAATTGAATGAATAATGAATGAAATTGAATGAAATCATGAATTCTTCTGCTAAAAGTAAACTTGGTAATAGGTTTCCTTCTGCCTCAAAAAGCTTCAAATCAACAAATGAAGTAACTACATAGGAACTCTGAATAGCTCCTACAATTCTCACTAAGACTTGGTATGTACAAATACGTGTGACATGCTCTTAGCATGCCAATATACTTCATTTCTTATAAAATAATATCTAAAAAAATTTTAGATAATTCTCCCAATATTCTAAGTGGTAAAATGAAGTTGATTCATTACAGATATGGCTAGGATGCTGCTCAGACATGGCCTGGCTGTACCTGCCTGTGATTCCAGCATCTCAGAAGGCGTTAGAGGTGACAGGGCTCTCTGCCTCACTGGAAAGAGTTTGACCTTGGTGTTCGTTGACTGAAAGTCAGAGCTCTAAGTGAAAGCAGTATACAAAAACATACATGAGTAGATAAGCTAGTAAATACTTCTTAATATATTTGTATACAGGCTGTATAGTGCTTTCTTTTCTGTTTTGATATTATTTTATATGAGACATTTCAATTGCATTATATAATATATAATTTTATGTGAGACATTCTGATTTTAGGTTTTTTCACTGCAGTATAAGGAGGTTTAGCCAGCTGAATGTCTGATGGGCTGGGTAGGGTTCTCATTTCAGAGCTGAATAGAAAAAAATTCTCTGGGAATTTAAACAAAAAACACACCCAAAAAAACCCCATGACTATCTGACTGAATGTCTGTTGTTGTTCCCTCATCCCTATCCAGAGGCAGAACTCAGAATTATTACTAAAAATGGTATCTATTGATTGATTCCTAGCAGTGAAACAGAGTTTTAAATCGTAGTGTCCAAGAAACACAGCCTTTCTGATCATGGCTCTCTTTCTGCAAGCTACCTGTCCAGATAAGCGAGGAGTACCTCATTCCTCTGTTTTTGTGCTGGGGAGACAGGCATCGCGTGGTCACTTTAAAAATTTGCTCATCTTCATTCCTCAACTGTGTTACTGTGTTTCTCCAGGTGGGGTGATCCACCTGCTAGCAGTGGTGTCATGCATGGTCTGGTAAGAAAGGCAAGCAAAGCAAGGTCCAGGAGTGTAGTGC
>VZSC01006654.1:41678-78274 GCA_013398225.1 Steatornis caripensis
CATTGCTGGCTCATGGTGAGCCTGTTGTCCACCAGCATTCCCAGGTCTACTCTCATTTGAGTTGTAATTTATCAAGTGATTTGTCTATTTTCAGTAACTCAGTGGTTGGAACCGTAAGGTTTTCATATGGGCCTTGACTGACTGCCATTCTTATTTCAGAACTGGACCTAGGGAAAGCATCTTAAGTATCTTCATGAATTTCCCCTTAATATTTCTATTTTAAAACTTGCTTTACCTTGTGCAATGATGCAGTTTAATCACTATTAATGAAAGCTTTAAGCTTAGGAAACCTAAAGTAAGGAATTATTATTTATGCCTAGTGTAGCACAGTTAGTGGAAATCGTGCTTCGTTTGGATGTTGAACTATTGTGGGTAAATAGAAACTATTCAGATAAATATGTAGAAAACAAACTAGCATCTAAATGCTAAAGGAATTGTAATTCCTTAGTTAGTTTAACTTGATTTATACTTCAAAACTGAAGTTATTCTTCTGTATTTAACTGTGAATAGCAGTTTCATAAATGTGTGAATGTCTGAATAGGCTTTATTATTGTTGTCCTGTGAGCACAAACACCATGCCTATTTATTTTTAATGCAGGCAATCACGAATTCAAGTTGAACTTCCAGAGCCTGAACTTGAAGATGGTGACAGGATTTACCCTTTTACTGTACAGTTCCCAGAAGGAGAAAATATTGTTCTTTCAGCAGATGGCACAAATAAGGAACTAATTTGTCGTATCAGCTTCACATCTTCTAAGCCAGTGTCATTTTTAGGGAATATATACTTCATTGATGAAGAAGAAAACAGGTAATGTGTGCAATTCAAATTAATTCGGGGGCAGAGTCCCAACTGACAAAGTTGCATATAAGACACAGAACTCATAATGGTTGGGTAAAGTCACGCGAGAATCATTCTGGAAAAAAAAGAAAATGAAATGTACCAATGTGTTTCTATTTTCAACTGAATTACAATTTAAAACCATATAATTCAGTTTTGGTCTCTAAGGTAAGATTCATCTAAGTGGCCGTCTTAAGGTCTTGTATCTCACTCATACCTGCTGGCAATTCTTATGTCTACATCAGTCTTCTCAGGTTGCTTTGGAGAGACATGATCTTGATCCAACAAATCCAAATGTTTTCTATTACAAAATATTTTGCTTTTTGAAAAATAACATATTAAAATTTTACAGTCCATTCCTTGCTGGATTTCAAGATGGCCTGATTTTGGGTTGAGCCAAACTCTGTGAAATTTTATTCCATTGAGCCTTTCTCCTATGTTTCATTTTTTTAAAACAATGAAATGTTTGTGAATGGTTTAGAGTCTCTTGTTCTTGCTTTGTCCTAATGGCATCTGGAAGAGCTGGTGGCTCCTAACACTTGTTTGCAAATCTCTACAAAGTTGCAGTGGAGTGATCTTGCAAAGAATTACTCTGTTTTCAGTCCTCTCAAAAGCTTCAGGTGTTCCTCTGGCACCCAAGAATTCAAGAAGAGACATCCCTGAGTAATTTAGCAGGTGCTGTCTCTTAAGTAAGAGATTCTGGCTGTTTTAAAGACTCTCTGTACCATGTGGAACTGTGCAAGAGCACTTGTTTTTATTTTTTTACTATTATTTTAATTTTTGAGAATGTTTATTGTTTATTCATGTGATTTTATTGTTTATGCACATGGTTTATTCATTTTTTGAGCCTCTGAGCTTCAGAGTAAAGGTAGGGAGACTTGTGAAGGGGGAAGTACACTGGAAATCAGAATTTCATTTTGCTAGGAACCAGCAAAGAACACGTGACATCTTATTTTAAGGGGGCTTCCCTCCCCCCTGCCCCCTGCCACATGTATGTCATTCTACAGTCTTTTATTCTCCATATTGTCTTTTTTTCCCCTGTACTCTACTACTACCTTTTTTTTTTCCTTTGTGTGTGTCTCCCGTTTCTTTGATGTTTTAACTTTTGTTTTTAAATGTCACTTTTAACTCATCTTCTATTGATATATCGTAATCCTTAACTTTTTTATTCTCTGGGTTTGTTCTCTGTTTTTAAGCTGTTTAGAGCAGAACAGTCTGTTATGAGTTTGGATATTCTGAGCTGAGGCATTTCCTGGTCTCTAGTTCTGCAGTATCTGTAGTACTCCTAATAAGCTAACTGAACAACAATCTGGAGGCTACTGTCCGTACCAAAGATCAATATGGAATCCTTCAGGAGGAAGAGTGTGGGTTGGTTTGTTTTTCTTCAGTTTTGGTTGGGGTTGGGTTTTTTGTGTGTTTTGTTTGTTTACTTGTGGGTTTTTTTTGTTGGGTTTTGGTTTTTTGTGTGTTTTTTGGCTACTGAGAAGGAAAGCTGCATATGTGTGTTCCAAGACAGGAACTAGGAACTATTAAGTGATTAATATATTAATGCTTCTGTCATTTTTTTTTTTTTAAATTTGCAAGGAGCAGGGCAGGGTTGTATCTTTGAGCAGCTCTACAGGGAAAGAGATGGTTCATGAATGAAAAGGAGGCTGACTCCTGATCTCAGTGAAGGTGTTCTTTGGGGCATAATGTGAAAAGGAACCATTTTAACAGCTAGGTGACACAAGAGTGCACAGATGGATGTTGCTTATCCATATCAGTGTGATGTATTGTTTACAAACTCTAATACGCACACGGGTACACAAGTGGGCTTTTGTGTGTTTTTTAATTTTTTTTTTTTTGTGTGTGTAATGCTAGGAATTCATTAAAGCATGCTAGGGATACGTTTCAGCTTCAGACCATACTTCCTGTATGAAAAGTGCATGGGATACTTTCTTTTCTCGTATACTTCTGAGTCACAGGGCTGGATAGCAAAGCATGGGAAACTATTGCTGTCTTCTNCTAAAGTATGCTAGGGATACGTTTCAGCTTCAGACCATACTTCCTGTATGAAAAGTGCATGGGATACTTTCTTTTCTCGTATACTTCTGAGTCACAGGGCTGGATAGCAAAGCATGGGAAACTATTGCTGTCTTCTTCCTCTATCAGTGCTGGGCTCTTCAGTATTTTCTGAACTGCCTTAGAGGGACTTTCTAGACAGCAGCATCAACAGGAGCGATCACTATTGGAGAGAAGGGATAAGGGACAGATGTGCTTTACATAGTTATTTATTCATTTATTGTATTTATTGCTTCAAATGCAATCCTGTGCACTATTTCAGAAAGCATTTTAAGTTTTAAAAAGTACTGAAATTATTTGGGAATATGTGTTCTACATCTGAAAAATACCTAGGAATTTACGTGGTCTAATTCCTGTTAGACCTAAATTCCTTTAATACAGAACACCTAGAGTTTGACAGCAATTTATATGCAGTGTTCGTACCAAAATTCATCTCTTTAAAACATTGTTTAGTGCTGAAGACATACACAAACATGAAATTCATACATCTTACTTTGATTTTAGAGTAGTAGGCTGATTTTTAAGTAACTTTAAAGGTGAAAAGCAATGCAGGAGGTCTTCACTGCGCTAGTAAATGGAGACCAAGTCTGTTATTAAATGTTCTGTGCGCAAATAACCGTTTTCAGGATTTCTGCCTTTTGTTCGTCTCTTCCCTTGGTGGGATGAATGGGTGTATGCATGAGGAGAAAAGGTAGACACTGTTGTGGTTAAATATCATTCCCGCAGTTACTATTTTCAGTAAAGCAACTATTTTGATATCTCTGCCCTACAGCTTAGAAAGGGCTTTTTCCTAAGCATAAAACTAAATCTTGTATTATTTTGATGCAAGGGTTATGGACCCTTAAGTTATTGCTGCTCGCATTGGATTAGTATTTTGTATTTTTCTGCATGGATTGTCAGCCAATAATCTATTTGTTCTTATTAATTGCATTTAATTCTAGGATTTAATAGTTGTGTGGGATGCAACTCATAAATGTGTACTAAAGCGTGCAGTAAGTATGAGAAAATGATAATTTAAGCTTATGATGAGGTCTGAAATACAGCTGCTGAGCAAGCACAATATTTAGTTTTAATATCTATTTTTATATGGTGCACTATCAGCTTCTCAAACCTTGTTACAGACAAATAATCCTTCCTGCTTTGTAATAAACTTTTTTTTCTATATTTGTCATTAAAATGAAATAAAGGACACCATCCTCAATTTAAAGGCAAACGCAATCTGTTTTTGAAAAAAAAAAAATATCAAATAAAAGTCATCAAAGTAATCTTAAAAGGCACACCTGCTTGCAAAGGTGAAAAAATTCATGCTCAGGAATGTCAAATTGTCATAAAATTGTTGCTATATTTTAAAACATAGTTGATAGGTATTTGTTAAAAGACAGAACTAATACCATTGATTTGCCAATGCCTATGTGATTTCCTGTCAGGGAGATGCATGTGTGCATGGGCTGTGGGAGCAGGTGATACAAAACCTGAACACAACTGGATAAAGTAGGATACCATCCAAAACAAAGGTATTCTGTGTGTGCTGTTACTCAGTGTAGTAATATTGTTCATATTGGCTTCTGGAAGAAATTATTTTTATCATAACCAGAAAGAGTTCTTTCCTTCAATTGGAAAAGTCTAAGTGCATGCCCGATTCTGTAATCCTGATCATGTTGTTATTATTCTAATAGTCTGTGATAATTTATCTAGACTTAGGTTTCATTACTGCTGTTAATATTACTGTGTGCTTTGCTATTCCACTCTACAGTAATCTGTAGCTGCAATTTCTTGTTCTCTGTGCAACTACTCTCATTCTTCCCAGCTGCCCCATGGGAGACCTATACAATGTGTTCAAACTTCAAACCTGATTCAACTAATTATCTAAGCATTTGAGCAGTTTGTTTCAGACTGTGTAACTAATGAATTTAAACTGCTTTGTTAGTTTGGGTCTTTCAGGAAGACAAGATTTTGGAGCCTTCTATATTTTTAATAATAGAATAATGAACCTGTAACCTTTTATAACACTTTTATGAAAGGTAACTGGTCTTGAATAGGGTCCTGTTTGTTTAATAGGCTCTGAAATCTCCCAGTAACAGTTGCTGAAGATGTATTAATTTGTTAGGTATTATCTCTTTACATTTCCATTTTCAAAGTAATAATGTGTATTTTTAAATGACTTGAACTAAAGTTTTGAACTTCAACTCATGTTCTTTCTGGGATGGAATTAAAATAAGCAAGTTAAAAAGTTATTTTCATATATTGGTAAAATATAATATCCTGTATTTAACTACTCAGAAGAGGAGCCTTAATTTATAAGCAAAACTAATTCTAGACATATTTCAAAGCATGAGTATTGATGAGACACTCAATTTTGGTCATTTTTTACTTAGGCTCTGTGGTGTTTTTTTCTAAATTCAGGTTTAAATCTTTGGTAGGATTGATTCGCATATTCCATACTAAGTCCATCTAAATAATGTTTTTTTTTTTTTGCTTTAAATCAGAGTGAACATTTGGTAGAAGATAGATATTGTTGAATTCAGCTGCTTTACAGAAAACATTTGAAAGATGAGAGGCAATCATGTTTTAGAGCAAAATGATGCTATATCTAGCTGTAAAAGAAATCTGGAGAGATATATGATTGCCATTTATGCAAGTATTTTACTGTGTGCACAGATTCCATTAAATGGATCATAAGAAAGTGCGTAAATATTTATTTAATGACTGCGTTAAATAAGAATTTACAGTTAATTTCTAATGTTATTTTAAATCTCTATTCTCGCTTTTTGCTCCTTTGACTCCATGAAGAATAAATGACATTTCCTTGCATAGGGCTGACAGGACTACAGAAGTAAAAGATAACATAAAATCCAAGAATGTCTTGATCAAGTATTTAATAAATGGGAAGAAATATTTAGCTATGACACTTCTTTCCTTCAACTTGGAAAACTAAACCAAAAAGCCTCTGTGAACATGGCATGTTTGTATATTTGTCCTCTAATTGTTATTATATCTTTTAATTTGCTGATTAGTTAGATAATTTAGCAGCAAATGAAGTTTTCTGCTGTCCTGATTGAAATAACGTTTAACTTATTCTTTCTAAAAAATAGGTAGTAAACAACAGGTAAATGTTGTATCATACGATCAAAGAAAATCTTGCTCCTGGCAGCAAAATAGCTGAAAACCTCTGCATGTGGTGGGTAGATAAATTGCTGTGATCATTGATGACACAAATTTGCTGAGGCTGTTGCCTTCCATGTTCTACAGTTCTCAATTTTTTTTTTCCCCCTATCCCACTGAGAAGCTGGGGAAACTCATGTAATTTCTGACGTTATTCATGTTGTTTGTGGCTGGAACTTCAGGAAGAGAGGATGTCTTAGCCTCTAATAACAACATGATGCAATTGAGACACAATCACTAAAAGGACCCAGTTGTGAATTGGTTCCAGCTGTTTTGATTGTCCATGAGATCTCAGTGTCTCACAGAGGGAAATAGTACATTCCTTTTTGCTGTTGGGAAACGTCCCTAAACCATGCTGCTCTTTAACAGGCACTGCTGGCAAATGTCAAACGCATGTATGCTGTTGGCATGCTGTAGAGAATAAAAGCTGTGAATTTGTTTCAATATCATTTAAATTTGGAGAGAGCAGGGAGCTAGAAAACATTGGAGTTCTTAGTATTTGCATGCTGCTGTACTGCTTTCATCTGACCTAATAATGTATTGGCGTTTTACTTCAGGTAGTTGTGAGTGCTTTTGAAAACCAGGATGGTCCAACCCCATTAATCACTCCTGTTCTTTTCCATGCTTGTGGCTTTCTACCATTTTGATGGTCCCTGCCAGCTGAAGCGTCTCTTGTTCAGGAATTAAGAACTGATACCATTACTGCTACTAGGGAAAAAAAAAAGTCTACTTTCCCCACTATAAGTCTTCTATATCATGTGAAACCATGTGTCTGTCACTATTCATTATTGTATTTTTTTGATTGCAGTGGAAGCCTGAGCTCCTGCTACAAAGGATAAGGGCTCCCCAGTGTTGGGGAACTGCCCATTTGTGAATAGAAACGGCAGGGCTTGCATGGGTCATCTTTTCCTCTCCCTTCCAGTTCTGTCATCTCTGGATCTGGTCAAGGATTTTTGGGAGGAGGGTAGAGGGGCAAGTCTGTCTTTATTGATTTTTAAATTACAACTTGCTGTTCCCTGCATCTAGGTTATTCCTTGCTCTTAAGGATCTGTAAAATGCCTCACTCTCATGTCAAGTTTCCTTTCGGCACTGATCAATCCTGCAAGCAGTTTATTTTGTTTCTGAAACTAGCAGTGCTGGCTTCCCTTAAAGATTTTTTTTTTAATTTACCCAAGCAATGTTGTCACAGAAATTTATCGCTTAGATCCTAATGCCTTTGGATTCTTTCTTTTTAGAGATTTTTAGTGATACTCTGCATCTGTTAATGAATAGTGTTGATGAAGTGTTATTTAACTATGCTTCTACTTCTAGAGCATTTGGGGTACACTGATACAAAACAAGTAACTTGTTTCTAGTTAGAAAACATCTGACATTCTATACAGCAAAATAAAAAGGATAAATATATTTTGCCTGTTTATTTTATATTAATTTATTTTTATATTTTGTTACATTTTTATATCTTACTCTTTTGTCTTTCCACAAACATTAACACAAAGAAATGAAAAAAAAAATCAGAGTTAATTTAAGACAAGTGAATGAACTGTTTTTATGTAGTGTTGGATGGTATTTTTTTGTCATCATAGTTGGAACTTTAGTTTTTGGTGCTCATCAGGTTTCAAATACTGATATTTATACATGTAAATAAGATTCCCACTGAGCCTTCTCTTCTGCAGGCTGAACACTCGCAAGTCTCAGTCTCTCCTCACATGGCCGGTTCTTCAGTTCCTTCTTCATCCTTGCAGCTCTTGGCCAGCCAAAGTCTGCTCTTCTGATTTCTGAGGCTGTGAATCAGGTTTTTGCCCTGTTTCCTCCTTTTGGAATCCTGAACTCCACCATCTTATGGTTACTGCAGTCATGGTAGACCCATGGTCACTGGAGCTAAGTATTTGCTGTCAATAATCAATATCAGCTGCAGAATCAATTGTTGACTTGCAGGATCCACCCACTCATCCTCAAGCTCTTTTCCCTCAGCATGATTGAAGAGAACACCACCTGTGCCCCATTCCCTTAATCATTGCCCCCAAAGCCATGCAGTCATTCTTGATATGTTCCAGGTCTCCCCATCAACTTCACTGGTGCCCATGTGGAAGAGTAGCAGGGCAAAGGATCAGGCAAGCTGCATTGCTCTCTCCACAGCATCCTGGATCAACGCCCCAAGCAAGCAGCGAACCTACCTAGAGGAGGGGTCAGGTTGGCAAATGAGGGTCTCTGTCCCCTGCAGCAGGGATGTACTCACTACTATCACTTTTAGTTTCCTGGTGTTACCTCACAGCTCATGCTCAGCCAGCACAGGTGCTTTGTTGTCCAATTGCTTTTTCATCTTATGAACACTCTGAAGCTTCTAAATTTCGTAGTTGAGAATATATTTGCATTGTGTTTGCTGTTGGCTGGGTGTATTCATTTCTCTTGCTATAATACTACAGCAGCCAAGGAGGCATACCCTTATTGGATTGTCAGCAGCATGGAACAGGGAGGAACTCTTACAGCAGCACTGTGAGGTCTGAGGCATTTCTTTGTACACAGATGTTCTGTAGCAATGGCTGTTCTTTGTATTCTAGATTGTGCAGTAATATCTTTGCTTTGAGTAGTATCACTCATTGAATTGGGGTAACTAGTTAAGATGTACTGTGGTTGTTCTCAAGCACAATATTCTGTGTTTCATTACTGTGCAAACCAGAGCATGAGTGAAGATTTGGCATATGCCCAAATCTCAAATCAACAGTGAGGATGGAGATTGCTCACCTCAAACTAAGAAATCAGAAAGTTGAGAGCCCAATAATACAGACATGTGAATTACTTTCATATAACTTGAGATTTATGTCTTTCATTAACCTTCACACAACTTTGTTCTACCCCTGTCCCCAATTCTGTTGTCTGAAGCTAACCGAATGTATGCCTGCAGAGTACTGAGAATTGTCATTTATCGCAGTAGTCACAAGTTAGAAGCTGGCAAATAGTTTTTGATCCTGTTTGTCTTTAAATGGCTTGCTAAATGTAGAAAAAATATTATGCTCTGACACCTGCTTTGGGTATGTGCGAACATACATTTTGTACATATAGATAGATGTACATATATCTCTCATAGCCACCTGTCCTGCTGATGTCCTGCTACTGAGATTTTTGCTGAATAAAAGCAGAAAGCATAAGTAAGCAAAAAGGAATACTATGCTACAAGGTGAAACTGGCCAAGGTCCTTGCCCTGCTCCCAGCCAAGTTCCAGTAAAATTGACATGTCCTAATTGCAGAGATGGATTATTAATTTAAATAACTGTTAGCTATGAAATTGGAATCCAAACGTGGATATTTACGAATAAGAAAGATGATTATGGATTTTGTTGGAGTGTTTCTCTATTTAAAAAAGTTTCCCTGAAACTGGTATCTAAGAACGTGGTGTTTGGAGAAGGAAGTATGAAAGAGGAAAGAAAAGCCAGTTTCTGATACTTTTAATCATTTCTGTTTTACTTGATTGTGTTATTTATAACAAATCAGTAGAAGCTCATTATGTCATATTATAAATTAATTTGAAATGTTTTGTGATATCTTTTAATATTAGTCTAAATTTACATAAACAGGAATTTATCCTTCAATGTGTAATTTAAGGAAAATAGAAAATATTTTCTTTTGTTCTGTGGAAGATATATTTTCAATATGCATAATTCTCAATATGCTAAAGCAAGATAGAGATCAGCATACTGTTTGAATTATTAAAATACATTTTTCTTTGTATTTTTGACAACTTAGTCAAAATATTTAATTAATATTAATGTTGTTGATAAGCTAATGTGGAGTAAAAAACCAGCTATGTAGTAATATAGGTCTAAGATCAGTTGAATTACCTATCAGTTGCAATGAGCTAAGAACATACATACAGATAGCTAACTGGGATCCATTGATGTCAATAATTTGCTTGTTGGCTGTACCCCAAGAGATTGAGGTAAAGTAAGAAAAAAGGATTAAAATGTGGATTGCTACATTGGTATGGCTACTACAGACAGTGGAGACACTCTAGTGAACACTGAAGCATGTACATCAATTTCTATTATATTCTAGCAATTGCAATCAATATCTCATTGTTTTTAAGCTAAAGCTATTTATTTCTAAATATTTATTTTGAAATTTCTGTAAAGTCTCATAGAATAAACATTAAATCAAAATAGAAGTTGCTTTTCAAGAAAACTTCCCCTGTCAAAAGTTATAGGATATATTTAGTAAGTTAGCGGTCTCCTTTAGGACACTCATAAATGTCAGCTGTGATATGAATTGGTTTTTCTTTCCAGAGAGACAGAGTTCACTTACTTCATGACATTTCTGCTGACTCTTGGACTTTCAGATTAATGATACATCCATGCTCTTAGTAAAACTATGAAGTAGAAATACTGTACTAAACTTCAACATTTTGGCATGTGCAGTCTCATTTGTGTATTCTCCTATTGAACCTGAATAGAAGAGAAGTTATCCGAATGCCTTCATTCTGTCTTTTATTCTTGTGCTGAAATATCTTGATTACCATGACTAAATAGAAAACTATCACTTTTGTGTTTTGTTTTGAACAGGTTCTCAATTCAAGTTGCTGCAACAGCAGAGAATTGCCTTCTTACTTTATACCCGTATTTGGCATTTCACCGCTCTGATCAACAAATTATCTTGAGAAGCAGTAAGCAATCAACATTCTACCTCTTAAAATTATATTATGTCCAGTAGTATTATCAGTGTTTTCAGTGTGATAACAGGGATGTTATCATCAAGATAATATTTCTCTTCATTCATTACAAGGGGATACTGCAATAAAATTTTAAAAAGAGTTTACTAGCTTCTGTTTTCTTGTTGAAAATTAGGAAAAGTTCTGTAAATGATTAGGTAATATTTATTGAAAAATACTGGAGAAGCCTAAATCTTGCAGAATGTTTTGTGAAATTTTAAAAGTATGAATAGAGAGAACAGCCCAAACAATAGAGGATAAATTAACATAATTTAAATTATGTTGTTAGAGAGTGATCATCAATAATTCCTAGAACAACAGCTGGATAGAAAGAAAACAAAAGAGAGGAAAGCCACATGATGTTATAATAAAATGTGATCATTATTTCCCTGTTGAAAATAGTTTTCAGGTTTTTTTTATTACTGTCCTTGAAGGCTGGAGAACATAACCATATTTAAAGGCCTAACAAAACCTGAGATCAGAGACTAGAAATATTTTTATTTGCAATGTGTCTCTCTACGTATCTCCCTCTACCTGCCTCTATGTCTCTACATCTCTACCTGTGTCATCGTTCCCCTTGCCCTGTCCCTCCTCTTTCTGCCTGCTGCAATGCTCTGTAATTTCTTTGTATAGCTGTGCTTGTGGGAAGAGATTAGGATCCTTGTATAGTTCAGATTGGAAGGGATCTCTGGGAGTCATCTAGTTCAACCTCCTGCTCAAAGCAGTATGAGGTAAATTATTGTATTTTTTATAGTTGTTGGGATCTGATATATTTTGATGAAATAGACAAGTTTTTCAGGTAAGCAAGTAATTCCTTAGGTTTGAAATAGATTTAGCTCTGAAGACTGTGAATTCTAAGACTGCACTAACTTAAAATAAGTGTGTTACTTGGACTATCTAAGAGAAAAGCAAGTTGGTACTTGTGAATTTGAAATAGGGATTAGTAAGAAGGCAGTTAATGATTTTTTAAATTTTTTTTTTCATCTAGAAGATAAGGATAGGTACCATATCATTCATGGATCATAGCGCAATTAAATTAAGATAGGAAAGGGGGAAAAGTATTATCACCTGTAAATGTGTGATGATTTTTTGTGACCAATAGATCATTTTTTGCAAGCTTGTCTTTTGAAGATGCTTTGTATGTTTCTCTTGAGGATTAAGCCAGAAACAAAATGATGATTTTATAAGAACTCGTCTCCCGTTAATAATGGAATATTTCTGCCCTGTATTGATTATTAGTTTTTTTTTACGCTATCAGTTTGTATCAGTTTTGAAGCAAATAATTACTGCTAAATTTCTTGAGTCTATTTTATGAGGTTTCGTGGAGACTGTTTTGGTGTGGAATGCTGTTTAATGTGACCAAACCATATCTATACATCCCAGTGGCTTTGAAAGCTGTTTGGCAAGGCTTTGCTTCCACATATCTAACACCATGGTTATGTGTTATTTGCTCCAAACCATACGAATAACAGTACCAGCAATCAAAAATTAAAGATAATCATACAGAATTCTTCCTTCTCTTACTGGTGTGCTTACTTTTCTAGAAACTACAGTGGGTTCGTCTTCTCCTCTTGTTCTGGAGGTTGACAGCAGAGATAGCTTGCAGAGGGTCCGCTAATTCTGTCATAGGCCAACATAAGAATGTCAGAACATTATTTTCTGGCAGAACTAATGGATTGAGAAAGCATACTTTTGTGTTTTAGCAGGGAGTTTGGACTAGATGATCTCCAGTGGTCCCTTTCAATCCTACCATTCTGTGTTTCTGTTCAGTTTGTAAAATGTGTGTTGTTGAGTCTGAAATAACTTGATAATGGTATGTTGAGACTCATTACAGATCTGTGATCAAAAATTCCTTAAGAATATTTTGTTCGTTACTTAGAATTCTTGAATTAGAGCTGTTCTAGTAGGTGCTTTTCAGCAAGTGTGAAGACCCATCATGTAAAACATACAGTTAATGCAAAAAAATATGCAGGTAATTTTTTTGTTTTTTCCCCTGGTTGAATGACTAAAGTGAGGTTTCCATCATGAGTCAAATGAGAACTATTACTTGATTAATTCAAGCGTAAAATAGAAAAATATAGAAGAGATATCCATTTATAAACTCTTAAAGCACAGACAAATGTTTTCTCAACTGTAATCTTCTATTATAGACAGTAAAGACTTCAGTAGTGGAAAAGTTCTTCTGCATACAAGCTATACTGCACAGTCGCTTTCCCATAGTATTTGCTCAAGTTCCTTTGGTGCAACGACTGACTCAACCTACGAATATTCTGAATCAGGTATAGTGCAGCTGTTCACTTAAATATTTTGAGCTGTTACAACTGCTTTTCAGCTTACTACTTGAAAGAGATATGTTTAACATATGTAAGCTTTGCCCAAAATGCTTCTGCACATATGATCAATGAATATTAGGGGGGCTGTCCTCTTCTGTGACACCATGGGAAACCTGCCCTGGAGTACAGAAGCAGAAACTTCCTTTTAGCAGACTAAGTGGAATGGGGGGGAAAAAAAAAAAAGTCAAGGTCCCATTTGCAATAACGTATCCATGGAGGAGCCAGCAGAAAAATAACTGCTGAACAAACCTAAGGGATAATTGCTAAGAAGGGTATTGTTTCAGTAGTCATGAACTGATCAACCATATATACTCCAAGTATACTACTATAGTCTGCAAAGGTCTAGNATCCATGGAGGAGGCAGCAGAAAAATAACTGCTGAACAAACCTAAGGGATAATTGCTAAGAAGGGTATTGTTTCAGTAGTCATGAACTGATCAACCATATATACTCCAAGTATACTACTATAGTCTGCAAAGGTCTAGTTGTACGCTCAGGTTAGACTTTGATATTTTTATTGCATTTATGAAGTACTGTATAAAAAGAACTGTAGTCAGTGGGGCTGTGGTGGGTTGATCCTGGCTGGAAGCCAGGGGCCCACAAAGCTGCTCTGTCCCTCTGCCTCTTCAGCTAAACAGGGGAGAGAAAATATGACGAAAGGCTCGTGGGTTGATATAAGGACAGAGAGAGATCACTCACCAATTACTGTCATAGGCAAAACAGACTCGACTTAGGATTGAACTAATTTTATTACTGATCAAAATCAGAAGATAATGAGAAATAAAAACTGAATCTTAAAACACCTTTTCCCCACTCCTCCCTCCTTTCTTGAGCCCCTGAAGGGCTCAATTTCACTCCTGATTTCTCTACTTCCTCCCTGTGAGCAGTGCAGGTGGATGGGGAATGGGGATTGCAGTCAGTTCATCACACGTCATCTGCCTCTCTGTTGACTTCAGGGGGAGGGCTCTTCACACTCTTCCCCTGCTCAATAATGGGGTCCCTCCCACAGCTGACAGCCCTCCATGAACTTCTCCAATATGAGTCCTTCTCATGGGCTGCAGTTCTTCATGAACTGCTCCAGTGTGGGCCCCTTCCATGGGTTGCGGCCCTTCAGGAACAGCATGAGTCCACCATGGGGTTACAAGCTCTGCCAGCAAACCTGCTCCAGCGTGAGCTCCTCTCTCCACAGGGCCACAGGTCCTGCCAGGAGCTTGCTCTGGCACAGGTTTTCCATGAGGTTACATCATCTTTCGGGTGCATCTACCTACTCTGGCATGGAGTCCTCCACGGACTGCAGGTAGATATCTGCTCTGGCACTTGGAGCACCTTCTCCCCCTCCTTTACTGACCTCGGTATCTGTTTCTCTCACGTATTCTCACTCCTCTTTTCAGCTGCAGTTGCGCAGATTTTTTTCCCGTTCTTAAATATGATATCACAGAGGTGTTACCACCATCACAGTGACGTGTCTGTCTTGGAGCTAGCTGGCATTGGCTCTCTCAGACATGGGGGAAGCTTCTAGCAGCTTCTCACAGAAGCCACCACTGTAGNATCTGTTTCTCTCACATATTCTCACTCCTCTTTTCAGCTGCAGTTGCGCAGATTTTTTTCCCGTTCTTAAATATGATATCACAGAGGTGTTACCACCATCACAGTGACATGTCTGTCTTGGAGCTAGCTGGCATTGGCTCTCTCAGACATGGGGGAAGCTTCTAGCAGCTTCTCACAGAAGCCACCACTGTAGCCCTACCAACTACTAAAACCTTGCCATGCAAACCCAATACAAGGGCTCAGTTAAGGCGCTGATGCATATGAACTAAGAGTAATAGATCTTCTGCAAGGTTGTCAGGTGACTAATACCTGAGGCTGTTGACATCTCTCTTCTTTCAGCTGCTAGTTTTCTAACTAGGAAGTTAGAACAGCAGAAATTAGTGCTGCTGTTTCATTACTGTTAGGATACCACTCTTGCAGATCTGCTGTTTGTGTGGACGTTCTCTAAGGTATTGCTAAGACAAATAGGAGTAGTTAAACAGATTAAATAGTAGCTCTTTAGCAACATGATTCATTTTTAGTGGAATGATGTAAGAAGAGTTCAAAAGAGCAACTCAGTTTCAGATCTCAAAAGGTAATAACCTCTGGTCAAGGTGGCAGTGACAAGGTGGGGAAAGAAATCTCATGAATCGGCAGAACTACACAAATTCAGATCTGACTGCATGATGGTGTTATAATGGACAAGTCTCTATTCTCCGTATAATACTGTTTTTTCTTCTTAAATCCTAACAAGATTTTTTTATTCAGTGTCCAAGGTATTAGTTAGTTTTATTTTTGTATCATTTAGTGAATCACTAAAACTGCAACAATGGTATTAAAATACACCTTCAAGGATAGAATTATCTAAGTTGTTTTCGCTATGAGGAAAATTGTTCTATCTTTTATGCAATAATATTGTTCTTGATGTTCTTAACAACTTGTAGTTGTTAGAATATATAATCAAAGTTTTGACCAGTTCAGAATTTAGCAGGGAGAGGAGGCCTAACAGAGAGAAAAAGCTCAAAGGCTCAGAGATTAGGATGTAGGCTTAGTTATACCTATACCATACCTCATAAACTGAACACAAGTCACCTCCTGTGAGCTATGCTGTGTGGTTGGGATGGGGAACTAGCATTGACTAGCTGGTAAAGCTATACCTACTGGAACTATATGTAAAGACTTTTTCTTTAAGGTTGCTGTCTGTAGTTTTGTAAGCCATGCCTGAATTTATTTTTTCTGATTGGGTAATAATTTTTTCTTTAAGTGAAATTAGATTCCAAGAATATAATTCGTTCTATTCCCAAGATCTGTACGTGTCACTTCAATTGTTTAGTCCTGAAACAAGTTGATCGTTTGTTGTCTGACAATTTTTTGTTTTCTGAAAACAATTGAATGTTAAAAAAAATAATTGTTTTTGTACTAGACAATAATAGGGAAATAAGGAATCTTTCTGGATTTTTTTTGTCTATTATTCAGAGTTGTATACAACTTCTGAAAGTGAAGAGACGAGTGAAGAGAGTGAAGAGACGAGTGAAGAGAGTGAAGAGACGAGTGAAGAGAGTGAATCTAGCAGTCAAAGTTATGAGAGAGAAAATAAATTTGAATTATCATTTTTTCCTGATGAAGATGAAGAGGAATACATCTTCTTTCAGAAAACCCTAACTGCTGTTAAGAATTGGTTCACTCTCTTTGGTTGGTCTAAGGGACAAAATCCTATTTCAATACCATATTCACTAAGACGGTAATTTATATCTTCTTAGAGCTAATTTATGTCTGCCTAGTAAAATGTTAACATATATACTAAAGTGTTTTGGATATGATCTGAGGAATATAGACACACTCTAATGAATAGTTGTATATTAGAATTGCAGCATCTATGTGCTGTTTATATGAAAATCTCGTTCAAGTGTTATCTTTAATTTTCTAAAATATATTTCCAACTATGATGCTCTGACGTATCATAATGCAGTGTATGTTAAATATGCAGTTCGAACTATATATCACCCTCTTAACTGAAATTGGTTCTAGTCTCAGAATGAACGCAGTTCTACCAATCGCCCCTTCTTTGGTGGCAAAAATTTTAACAATATGTGTGTGTGTGTCTCATCTGAAGATCTGTGTGTCTCATCTGAAGATCAAGAAACAGATAGGAAAGCAAATTTCATAATCAACAATCTTGCAAACACCCTGGAAATACATCAGTCTTAGTGGCATCACTTAGTTGATCTTATCTGGCTTGCTACTAAATAATGAATAAGCCAATCTCCTGGGACACAAACACATAGGCATTTATAAACGTGATAGAAATCAAAGTTATGTTTGACAGAAAGCAGTGGCAAACACAAATTTATTTATGAAATATTTCACGTTACTTGTTAAATATTCCATGCAGTTCAAAATTCTCACGTTATTATGAAAGTTCTGTAAAAAGGGAAAAGTGCTATATTTTTCAGACTTCTTGTTACTGTTTTTACTTCATGGCTTATTAAATTTATCATTGTGATATATATAATGTTAGTTCATTTTGTGCATTTAAAAGAATGAGGTCAGAAGCTTTTTCTCTCTTAGTGATGTGTGTAAAGTCCAGAAGACCTCTTCGCAAGAAAAGATGTTTAAACACAACCTTGGCAAAGATACTAAGACGGTTTATGACATGTTATTCCATCTGAGTGGACACTTGTTACCAGGCATTACATTGAGCCAGTCATTGCCTGTTGATCCAGTTGAACGAATGTTACAGCTCCACTGGCAGCATTCTACCCTGCTTGCTTTCCTTAAGTAAGTACATGTACGATAAAATATGTATCTCTTTTCTTTCCACTTTGTTTTTTATCATAGTTTAAACATAATTCTAACTGAAAAATACACAGTAGGTTTAGAGTTTCCTTTATACTGTATCTTTTATGTTCTAAGATTTATGTATCGTAAATTTTAATTAATATTTACCAAAGTAATCCTCTGCAGTTTGCACTAATTGAGATGTCCTTTGGTAGAGTTATATCCAACACAGGAATTCCACAGAAACTCTGCTCACTTACTTACTAAAGAATATGACTCTCAACCTCATTCCTTAGACAGACTCAGTAGACAGTCACATCAGGTTTGTCATTTATGATCTTGCCATTCCACTGATAGTTTTGTCCTGCAATTACTGGCTTTGCCAAAAATGATGTAGACCTACTTTGTAATCTGTTAGTCTTTCATATTAATAATATGCCAAGAAATTAATAATATGTCTGCTGCTGAACATATTTAGCTATTAGCTGTCTGCATTGATAATCTTATCTTGTCACAGAATATGGAACAACTATCAAAGATGGTGCAAATAAAAAAAGGTTAATGAATTCTTCTTCATCCTTCATGGCTGTTGCTGCTGTGAAACAGAGAAGAAAACTAACTTCAGAGAAAGTCTAATGTCATGATATCCTTAGAGAGCATCAGAAACCCTGAAATACGGCATCTCGTTTTAGCCTCCTGGCTTAGTGTTGAAGATGCTGTAAAGCCATTGAAAAACTGACATTTACATACTGTTCTAAATACAAGCTATTCACCAGAGAATAACAGTGATATAGCTGTATCTGAACACATTATGAGACCAATGCACACTGCTTCTTATGTAACAGTAGGGCCGGTAGCTGCAGTGATACACCAGCAGACCCAACGAGCCACGTGTCTGGTGTTTGAAGGTCTGAAAGCATAATGATACTCAGTGTAGTGCCACCAGCAGATATCTTTTACAGGGTATCTATCAACAGAACTATTCCAAAGAATGATAAATTACAACTTTTTAAAACTTTATGGGAAGAAACAACCCTGCTGTTTATCTACCATTGTCTTAAACACCTCTTTCTGTTCAATTACAGAATTGTGCTTTCAGTAATTCCGTCTTTTTGGGAACACTGAGTCACCTCATTAGATCCCATAAGCTTTCTCAATGCACTTAATCAAAAAGCCTGATGGAAGATGGTAAAAAATGCTGTGCACAACTTATTGAATTTTGCCATCTTAAAAAAAGCCCAACCAACCAACTCTGTTCGCACCAATAGCAGAATGACTGCTATCTATAGCAGAGCAACTGAATCTATAGAAACGGTGAAAATAATGGGCTTTGAGATAAAATATTTACAACATTAACAGGGAAATGAAAGCAAAGGTTTCCTCTGGGTCCAACAACAACGGACCTTTATTAGCAATTTTCATCCACGTAATTCGTTTTTGAAAAGAGGCAGGATAACATTCTTCTGTGCATCATAGGTAATATAGTGGAAGATGATTTGGAGGAGCCATTGCAGCAGTGACAGAATGATACCTTTGCCTTTCTTCAGTAATGAACAATGCTTAGATTTCTCTTGTTCACAACTTCATCGTCTATTCTGATACTAAATAAAGGAATCTATGGATACATCCCATCATATTTTCACATTGTATCTTAAAAGTTAGAGTCATTAGGCAGTGGACTGCTGAAGAATGTCTTGCCATCATATAAATTGAAAACTTTCACTAATGCCACCCTGCTGATTCTTCTTCTGGAGTGTTGTGTCCTTCCAGAGAGCAAGATGTTGAGTATGTGGCAATATGATGCTGGTTGTCTAAGTAGATTAAAGAGATTTTCTTATTTATCTAATCAGTATGTTGGTGTTCTTCTGAGGTCCAAGTGTCAAAAAAACTTCTTTGGTTCCAACCCAAGGAAAATCCTTTCTATTGCCACTGCCTTAGGTCTAGTGTTAAGCTAGTACTCTGCACAACTCTTAGGAAAGCAGTGAAGAATGACTTAATGACATGCTTCGTCTTTTGAACGCTGTTATCCTTGTTAACAGTTAAGTTTCATTAATCCTTGTATAGACAGCTTGATTGATTCCACTCAGTTCCTATCAAGAGAGTCACAAATGTCTAACTACTTTTCAAGGGTGGAGCTGATGTGCCTTTTAGAGCCTTTCACCAGTCAATATGGGATTTTATAGCCCTAATTCAAATTAATATAGACTGGTCTTTCAGGACTGATATTTCTTCCGTCTAGGTTCAGATGTGTTAATATCTCTTCTGTAACTCATTGTTTGATGGATGAGGTCAGTATGAAGGAACCAAAATAACATCACTTCTCATTGAATGACAGTGGTAAATTCTTAGCACTTTTTGAATTTGGATAGAGTGGATTGTATGCTGTGAAGCTGGGAGCATGCTTTTTAGTATGACCCATTTTACTAAGTCATTGCACGTTAGAGAGAAAGAATGTCTCTATACCTTATTTATCTCATTTGTTTATTGTAAAATGCAGCTAAAAGCACTTATTCATAACATTGAAAATGAGCAACACAAGTGGAAATATTTCTTTAAGATATAGGTTAAAAAATGAGAGAATGTCATGAATCTACTTACATCAAGGTTGTTCCAGAAAGGTCTTCTGATATGTTTTGGTTTTTTTAATATTCTGGCAAGGAGGCAGTCAGGTTTCTGTCCTTTTGCATACCTTATGCTTGAAGCTATCCCTAACAAAGTCTGTTCAGGAGCTTGCATCCAAATATTAATTCACAGAACTTTCCTTAAAGGGTTTTCATGGGCTACTTTTGGAGCACTCCTAGATAGGGCCAGAATTTTCTCCTGGTGGAGCCTAATGGCTCCTGTGTCCAGTCTTCCCATTGAGATTTTTCCAGGGAATCTAGGTGTCTTGAAACTAGCATGCATGATGTTAGTTACCTGCTTTAAAATGATCATGGGTATTGGGGTAAGTGGATCACAACCTCTTTTGCTAAACATAGCAGCAATTGGAAAGAAATACTCAAGTGTTTCTAAGTTTGTTTCTGGGGCAATTTGGAACGCTATTTAATAGATAAACTTTAATAAAAGCCTTCAGTGTCACTGAGTTTTGTCAACGCACTGGCATATTCAGAGCATAATTGGAGCAGCAACCAAATGGTCAAGGCTAAGTTCAGCGCCTCTGTACACAGATACATTGATGACTGATGAGGTCTGATGATTGAAAATAAAGTAGTAATCCATAATAATCCTAGCAAAATGATACAGGTTACCATAGAAAAGCATTACTAGCTGGACTCCTGTGCTTATGTGTATTTGATGCTAGATAATTAAACTGGTGCTCGGTATGCCCTTAGCACTACCACATCCTGTTAGTTTCTGCCTCTTCTAGTTTGTGTAAATCCTATTAGATTTCTTTGTTGTTCCTCATTTATGAATTTTTCCTGCTTGTGCATTTTAGGATCATCTAGAGTATTTGCATTTCTTCACAGGCTGTTATTTAGGAGTGTTTATAGATCATACTACAAAAATATCTGATATCTGCACTGCTGGTACAACTGTATGTAACGATGGTAAGATATCTAGAGCCAACCTAGATATGAGTAAGCTGTGACCTACGATCCCTGCATGTTCATTGTGATTTGTGAAAAGTGCAAATTCCCTCCTTAAGAAACCCAGGAGAGCACTCTGAGAATAGAAACATACAGTCCTCAGCTTTCTTCCCCCAACCACTACTTTCTGGTCAGCATGGTTCAAATAAAGCATAATTCATCTTTCAAATTTTCCAGTTTCTGAAGTAGTTGGATGTTATCCACTGTTTCAAGCAACATTCCAAGTATCAGTTTTATTTTTCCTCCCTCAAAAGGTTTCTTTGGTACTTTGCCACAGCAGTAAAGGAAAAGTTTGGGTGTTTTACGATACAACTAAGTAATTTGTTGCAAGCTTTGTGTCTTGAGGAAAAACAGTGTGAAATGTTAACAGTGTGAAAATGCTGATGTTGGAGAACCGACATCATGTTAAATATTGACCTTAATGAAGAAAATTTTTTTTAAGACAGTGTTCCTGAATAACAAAATGCAGGCAATTATGAGAACATTCAGTTATATAGGACCAATCTGAACTATGATGACATGTAACCTTGTTATATAGCTTTTCTGAGGATGAAAGTTGTAGATTACACCTATTCCTATATATCTACCAAGTGAAAATATTGAAAGAAAGATAGGACACCTGAAAAGATCAATGCTGCTTCTTTTATTGTTTGAAAAGAGCTGAAGTTCTGAAGGGATTTCATGGGACAGGGTCTATGACTATGTAAAGTGGGAATTTCAGACATAGCGAGTTTTAGAACCAGACTACTAACTTGTTGATATTAAATACTTGATTTAAATACTTGTGTTTTAAAAAACATGCTATATAATTGTATGAAACATGAAATTTCAATAAGGACTGTTACCAGCAAAATGTATTTCTGTGGGAAGAGAAAGAAGTTGTCATGATCCTAATTCGAACTGTGATGTATGACTTTTAATGTACAAAGTAAATTGAATTTGGACTGTGTGGTACTGGAAAAGTATGATCACTTCATTTGAATGAGACATTGGTTATGTATCAAGAAAAGCTCATCTGAGTATTATTTGCATTAGCCATGTTAAAAACACAGAGAACAATGTATATCTAGATACTCTAGGATGATCTTTCTGACCCAAAAGTCAGGAAAGTTTTCTGCTCCCCTGAGAAAAATAAACTTAAGAATTTTTCATTATTTCTCCCTTTTCCCAGCAACATTTTTTTAACTATCATTTGAGATAAAAAATCTTTCTTCACTTGGAAGTTAACTTTTTTTGGTATTCCAGTCTAATGAAGTTGCCTTTTTGTTACTGCAATTACTTTCTCTATTGCATTTATTAGTCATCTGAGAACAGATGGCAGGTTGGTTTAACAGAGTTTTGAAATACCTTTGCTTACACCAATAAGGCTTCCAATATCAGACATTCAAACAGATAAAAGCTTCAGCAAGTTTTAGTTCTACTAATGTTATGTAACACTGATCCTTTGACTTTCACATGGAAGCGGGTATTAAGTGTTTTGATGATTTGTGCTATTATAAATCCTCTAGGGAGGAACAATTCTCATAAAGAAGCCAGTCTGTCAGGAGTTTTATGTCCTTTTAGCATTTAGTTGTAAGCATAGGAATTGAACATGAACTTCATAAATAGAAGTTATCTAAAGCAAGAAATAGAACTGGATTATTAGTCCAAGGTATACTCAGGCAGAACTTGGAAGAGCTTACATGTAGGTTGAACAAGTTGAAAAATTTGGACTGCTCTTAGGAAAAATCATCTTGCCTGCCTATTAAATTTTCCTCCTTTACAATTTCAGAAGCCAAGGAGCATATCTTCCTCATGTTAGGCCAGAATTTCTGCTTGAACCTGATGATTATAAGAAATGGATTAAAATGCAAACTGTACTGAAGGTAAGTTTGGAGGTTTTTTTGTTTGTTTGCTTGGTTTGTTTAATTTTTTGCTCTTTTTTTAAACAAAGTCCATGTGCTGACTGTCAATAATTTGAAGAGTAATGGAAGTCCTCTGTGGACCACTGTAGTGACTCTTTTGGATTGCATAAATCGAAGCACATGCATGAGATTGAACAGAAATCTAAGCTAACACCAGCATTTATACCCTCCTCCCCTGGTTTATCTCTTCTATTCCTTCCAATACTGCTGATAACTGCGATTAATTTCTAGTGGATACATTTTTTCAAAGTAAAGTTAATTTTACTGCTTTCTACTGATTTTTACAATTTAAAAAAAATATTCTTTGCATTGCCTCTCTGTCCTGATTGATGCTTTCAGCTCCTGTCAATTCTGTATTGTGCTACTTTTTCCTGAGATAGCAGCAAACTGTAAATGGTTCTAATGCTGTTCACTATTGCACTATAGTAGATGTTATCAATAATTTATGCCATCTATTCATTATTGTCCTCTTATGAATTTCCTGTCCAAACTGCTGAAATGAATATTGAAAGTAAATCCCATTCCTTTATCTGAAGGGTCACACAGCTGAGTTGAAAAAAGGAGAAGTGAAAAACTCAGACATATTTAGTGATAAGCATGTATTCGTTTTGGAGGACAGAGTATTTGAGACAATAAGCAAACGAGCTTGGACAGATGTGCTACTGCAGATATACAAGGTAAATTGTAGATACATTTACTATTTAAATTCTGAAGTCCTGATGGCAAAAAACTTTGTTTTGAAAAAGATCTGTGTTACATTCAAGGGCTTTTTTTCCAAACAGATCTTTAAAACTAAATACTTTTAAGTATTTTATTTCTCTCTAACAAGAAATAAAAAGAGTGAGAACACTTTCATTTTATTAGTTGTGAAACTTTAGCAATGTGTTAACATGTTTCAATTAGGAAACGCTATGTTATAATAGTCTACATTTTGTAGAATTAAATTATATAGAAATCTTTTATTACAGATAAAGAAAACTCTGGAATGCTTTTTCGTTACCCTGGTTAGAAACACTTCTCATTGGAAATACTTAGTTGACTAGGCATATACATAACCATGGTATTTATTATCATAAAGTCATAGAATACCGGGTTGGAAGGGACCTCAAGGATCATCTGATTCAACCTTTCTTGGCAAAAGCACGATCTAGACAAGATGGCCCGGCATTCTGTCCACTTTTTTGTGGTAGCCTTATGCAGTGGCTAACATAAGCAGAACTCTTAAGATAATATGACTTTACATTGGAACTAGCCACTTCACATTCAAAGTCCTGTTCTCTCTTCCATACCCTTTTGTTCAAACCCATTTTTGACAAGGGTGACCATGACTGTAGCTGAAAAATATTTATTTATTAATTTAATTAAATTTGTAAAGAAAGTTTCAGAACAGTAAAGGAAGACAGAATATGAATTGTCAAGGCAGCAAGATTGATTTATATAAAAAAAATATTTATTTGGGCTAGTGTTGAAGTATTCTGAAGTTAAGAGAACGTTTCATATCTTAGAAGTAATTTCATGAAAATGAAAGTGGAGACGAGCCTTTTTGTGATTATGATAGCCTGCTTTCAAGCAAGATAAGATGGAACAGAATCCTTTCTTACTCGCATAGCATGCTACAAATTTCAGAAAATATTAAAAGAATTCATCTATTCACCAGAGATGTTTTGTTATCCAATTTTAGTTTAGAAATAAAATACTGTTATTAGAAAAATTTAATATTGTTCTTTACCAACTAGAATGTTATCCCATATTGCTTTCATGCCCATACCTGATGGATTACGGTCCACTATTTGTTATGAGACTTCTGTTCCTGCAGAAGTTCCAGAAGAAAAAAATGTATATATAAATCCAGCTCAGAAAAATGGAAAATTAAGTTTATTCTGCAGAAGGGGTAGAGCCTGTGGAGAATATAAGAGGAAATTCATCAATCATAAAGATATGCTTTTAGTTCTCCTTTTGAGCAAGGGCTAAAATACTGATGGTATTCTACAAATGTTGAAAGTCTAGGCTAATGGAAACACATGGACACTGATAGCAGAAGTGATAATTTAGCCGTTGGGTCGGTCCAGATTTTCAATGAAGACAGTCTATCTTTAAATTTAGTGAGGATGTAGTAATAAGGATGCTTTTTATAGTTATGATTAATATCATTTCCTTAATTTTATAGCTAATTATTTTTTTTAATAAACAGCATGGTCCAAAAAGCCACCGTATGCTAATGTCCTGGTCCCTCGACAGGAATGTAGACATGTGGGCATCTTGGATTAGGGTGGATTGGACTTTTCTTGTTAAGAGACAGTAAAAAAAATGTCTTATGGGTAAATAACATTTCCTAGTTTCTTCTAAATCTAGTTGACATTACTCTTTCCTGTCTTGATCCTTTTAGTAGAACATCAGGCAATACTGGTGAAGGAGCATTGCAATAAATTAACCTACGAAGTTTTGTTAAAGCATGACATAACATAAATTTGCTTGCTTTTTTTTGCTGGTGTTTTCTTCAGACTTGTATCTGAGGATGCTGATATAAAAGTCTGAGATTTCTTTTTCTCTTAAGATAGTTCTATGCAAATCCATACAGTGCCATGAAGATAAATCCAAATGTTTAAGTTAACTTAGCTAAGCCATCTCTGCATGGAACTAGATTATGCTAAAGTGAAATGCTTCAGGGTTTAAAAAGGAATTTCAAAGCGACTCTTTTTTTCTTAATTGTAATGAAATATAGATGCTATAATTTGGGTCTCATGTTCATAAATAGTTAAGCAGATTTTGTATATTAGTATATCACAAAAGATTTTCTTCAGAAAAACTTGAAAGCAATGGATGACAGTCCTTCATGTCATCTGGAAAATAAATCCAGATGTAAATGTGGAAGCTGCAAAGCCATATGGCTGTAACTGCATCATACTATGTGATAGTGTTCCTTTCCATCTGTAGCAAATGGAGGCATTCAAAAGTTTTAACACTTTGCCTCAAGAAACTGATGCTTTCTCTAATGTACCTGTTAAAATCTGGTATTGGAAATTGGTATGAAGAGAAAAAATTGCAAAAGGTATGCAAGCTGTTTTTGTTCTGATTAGATGAAATGAAATGAAATAGTCTTTATGTATCAAGGAATTAGACATCGCTGGGAGTGTTTTGAGGGACTGAGAAACTGGGCCCAATTCACACTTCAAAATAGCATTTTACTGGATTGGCATTCATTGTCAGTAGACATTGTCAATGATTAGTTACAAGTATTATTTTTTTTCCTTCTTTATTTATTACTCCAAACAATTAGTCCTTAACAAATGAATCATAAATTATCTGTGAATATACAACACTATGGAGCTGGTGCAGTGTAGCTAGCATTTATAGTCCTTGACAGCCTTAGTCACTGGTCAAGGTGGTCAGGCCTGAGACCTATTTGATAAGGGATGATGGAACCAAAGCTGTTGACTTCATCCTCATTCTGAAAATAAAGTTCTCTGTTCCTCCTTCAAATACCTTTTTCTGTGCTGTCATTTCAGTTAGGGGAAAAAATAATCAAAAGTATTGTGTAGAATTTTTACTTTTAAGTTTGTTTCTTGTATTTTATATGTGTATGTGTATATATATTGTTTTTTAAATGTGTGTTCATGCAAGACTTAATCAAGGACCTTTGAGTACAGGTAATTTTAATGTAGACATTATAATGTTTATTTTTTCAGGGCAAACAGTCAGTGCAATTTGGACCTAAATGAGCAACTCGGTCATGAAAGATACCATTTCAAGATTATTTATAGATTGCACTGGAGATCAGTATGGGAGTTCAGTAATTAGTGCTTTGCATAGAATATGCACAGTAATTCTTGGAATCCAGATGGGTCCAGTGATTTCATCCAGTTCATCAAAACTTGGAAAGAAGTTGGAAACAAAATTTAGAAGCATAGAATATCTCAAGTTGGAAGGGACCGATAAGGATCATTGAGTTCAACTTCCTGCTCCTTACAGGACTGCCTAAAACGAAACCTCATGACTAAGAGCATCATCCAGATGTTCCTTGAACTCTGACAGGCTTGGTGCCGTGACCACTTCCCTAGAGATCCTATATTACAATATATCACAAAAATAGATTATATGTTTTTTTTAGCAATACTTAGTAATTAACAATCAACAGTCATCACAGTGAATTAGTTAGTCAACAAAGCTTCCTAAATGAAATCGCGTGCACACACATGCACACATATAGATATAGAGGTTAAGCTATGATTAAGTTGTTTCTCTACAGATTATAGTAAATTTTGGTACCAAATGATCTTTGAAAACCACACAAAATCGAATCATAGTGAATTACTCTTTCAATCTTTGAAGCTCATGAAATCTAAGTATAGTGTATTACTCTTTTCCTTCATTGGCTTCTGTCAGCAGACTATCTGAATCAGTGAAAACTACCTCAAACGTCATGAAACTCTGCCCTGAGAGGTGTCCCAACTCAGAGGGAGATACAGTCACAAGCCACTGTGATCGTGGAGAGCTCAAAGAGCCTCACTTGGGGGCCACTATTTATAGGATCGCAAGATGATTGACTTTGGTCAGTACTTTTTCATTGTGGCCATAATTCTTGTCAGGTAATCCTGGTGCCTCAGAGTGGCCTATGATCCAGGCAGGAGGAGTTTTGGGTATGTTTCTGAGGCAACAGGAGTTCTGGGTGCAGTTAGGGGGTGCCTAATTGCCCCAACTCACTGTACTTGCAACAGGAGTTCCAGGTACAGTGAGGGAGCGCTTAAGTGTCCTAACTCACTCTGCTTGTCCCAGGGCAGGAGAGTACCACATTATTTCATATCTCAACTCACTGCATCAGCAGGAATAATCAGAGAGTGATAAATTGTCCCAGCTCATTGCACTTGTACTATGTTGGTTGACCCCGACATTGCAATGCGGCCCAGAGTGGGGTCTGTGCCACCACGCCCCACTTGTGGAAGGTGTAGACTGCAATGAGGTCACCCCTCAGCCTTCTCTTCAAGCTGAACAAACCAAGTGACCTCAGCTGCTCCTTGTAAGTCATGCCCGTTAGAGTTTTCACCATCTTGGTCGCCCTCCTCTGGACACGTTCTAATAATTTGATGTCCTTATATTGAGGCTCCCAAAGCTGCACACAGCCCTACCCATCAGCCAGCCATTCACCCATCACATCATGGACTTGTCCAGCTGCATGCTGGGCATTTTGTCCAGAAGGATACTGGACTGGATTTAAAATATCAAAAGCTTTGCTAAAATCCTAAAACCCCACATCTACTGACTTCCCTTGGTCAACAAGATGGGTGAGCTTGTCATAAAAGGAAATTAAGTTGGTTAAGCAGGACTTTCCCCTCATGTAACTCTGCTGGCTATGAACAATGACTGTATTGTCTCTCGAGTGTTTTTAAATAACTGTCAGAATAACCTTTCCCATAATTTTACCAGGCACTTAAGTGAGACTGACAGGCCTGTAATTACCAGGGTCTTCCTTCTTTGCCTTCTTGAATATCGGGACAACGTTTCCACCTTCCAGTCAACTGGGACCTCTCCAGACTCCCAAGACCATTTGGAAGCTTCAGTTTGCATATTGTTTAAGAAAGTGAAGGAGTTTCCTAAAACCTCAGCAAATCTGTTGTGTGTTACACGTTTGTGCTAACATACAATCTCTTAAAACTTTTCTAAATTAAAAAAATCTTCTGAGTTTGAAGTGGTTGTTTGTATCATTCAACCTGAAATTGTTCTTTTTACGACTTGTGCTTAAAACCACTTCTTCTAATTTCAGGTGTTTGTTCTTCCACGTGTTTCTTCACGTAACACCACTGATCTGTTCAGCTTGGAAAGTGTGCAGAACATGCCAAGAATAAAATTAGAACCTTTATCCAGTAATATATATTCTCCGTATGAAAGAACCATCCTCACCTGGTTGAACAGAAATTATGAGAAGAATCGAAAAACTGTGTGGAAAGATTGTCAAAAAGGTGAAATAATTCTTTCACTATACTCTTCCTTCTAATACTCCTTTTATAACTTTTAGTATTGTTATTCATAGAGATATCGTGACAACTTCTATGATTCTATGAAACGTGCCACTGAAAAGTATTTTTTTGGGATAAGTTATTGCCTACCCATACATATTTCCTTTCCTTTAGTTTCTGTGTTCAAAGATCAGCATCTTTGGACTAGTACTGTTCATGAAATATCTTTTATGATCTGTATGTTCGTATAGTTTCTAACTATGCGTAAAGGGTAGCACTTCCTCCCTGAGACCATTAATGGAAAGAAGAAAGTGAGAAAGTTCACCACACTTCACCCTTTGTAGGTAGGTTTTTTTAGTAGGTCATTTGTGCAGACCTGGTTGCAGATTTGGCTCTGGGTCACAGGTGACAATGAATTTTGTGGTTACTGCCAGGGCACATTTATCTGTATTACAGTTCTCTCTTACAACTTCACTTAATTATACTTTTCTGCTTTCAGAGAAGTGCAAGATTGCAATGAGAAGGCAGAGATTATATACGCTTTTTGTGTCTGAGAAGTTACAGATACTGCCTTGCTGTATTGACTTGTATATAGCTTTTTTGGTTCATGGGTTCTATATTCTGTTTGCTAGAGGACACACAGAAATAGCTTGGTGTATGTATATGAGTATGCTCTTTTCTTTTGCTTCTATTTCCATTTTTCTCACAAAACTACATAAATGAGCATTGCTAAAGATACAATAATTTTTTAAAAATGAGAAAATTCTGACAAATTATGAAATTCATAGTCTTCATCTTAAATCTCTGCATTATAAAAGTCCTTTGCTCTGTGAATTTATACTGTTCTGTTCCACAGATGACCTCTTACTTTTTTGCTTTTACTGCCTCAGAATGAATTGGTGTCTGCTACTCTGTTGTTCTTTCTGCTAAATGGGGCAGAAGAGCTGATAACAAAGGACACAGAAAAGTCTGAGGTACTCAATGCCTTCTTCACTTTGGTCTTTACTGGTAAGGCTGGCACTGAGCAATCTCAGGCCCTTGAGATGAGTGGGAAAGTCTGGAGCAAGGAAGATTTAGCCTTGATGAAGGAAGATCAGATTGGGGAGCCCTTAAATTGGATGAACACAGGTATGTGGGACCCAATCGAATGCACCAAGTCCTGAGAGAGTTGGCCAATGTCATTGCAAGGCTATGCTCAGTAATCTTGGAAAGGTCAGGACAATTCGGGGAAGTTTGGAAGAGGTTTGGAAAAAAGAAATGTCACTCCTATTTGGAAGAAGGATAATCCAGGGAGCTACAGGCCAGTCAGCCTCATGTTGTTTCTTGGGATGGTGATGGACTAAATAATATTGGAAAACATTGCAAACATAAGAAGGACAAGAAATTGTATGGAAGTAGTCAGCATGAATTTACAAAGGGAAAATCATGCTTGACCTAACCTGATTACCTCAACAATGATATGACTAGCTCAGTGGACAGGTGCAGAGTGTGGATGTCTCAACTTTGACAAGGCATTCAACAGCCTCCCATAACATTCTCATAAACAAACTGATGGAAGTACAGGCTGGATAATAGGACAGTGAGATGTATTGAAATTAGGCTGAACTGCTAGGCTCAAAGGGTTGTGGTTAGTGGCATAAAGTCTGGCTGGAGGCTGGTGACCAGTAAAGTACTTCAGGGATCATTAGACTGAATTTGTTTTTCAAGATCATACACAGGAGAAGAACTTGTGTATCTCAGCAGATTTAATATTCTGATGTACTGTACTGTTAGTTTTATAAATATTATGATGTTAAGGTTAATAATACAATTTATACTTAGATAATGTGACGTTTTAAGTCTTGTTAGCCTGAAATCAAGCATTTAAACCGTCTTTTTCGCAGGAACAGTTAAAAGTGTCATAAGGAAAAATGTCAAAGTATAGTAAATGTTCATACAACCCAACTGAAAGTCCTAAATATTCTTAATTTTCTATGAGTTTTCGTTGTTAGTATTTGCTTAATATCACTAATTTTAAGAGAATGATTATTTCTTTTATTATTGCTACAGTCCAGATCAGAGAGCAATTACCACTTTTTGCTTAACATTAAAAGCCTGCATATTATCATCCAAGCACTCTGCTTTGAAAAAAGAATTAGCCCTGGCTAACAATACATCTTGACCATGGAGCTGCTTTCAGCTCAAACTAGTCTATTGGGTGATCCATTCCTACTAAATAAGTGAAGTGAATTCAAGTGAAATGTGACAGTGAGCCAATCCTAAGCTAATGCAGTGCAGACAGGTTTTAAACATACATCTTTATTATTTCCCTTTAAAGTTGAACATAACTATGTTATTCATCAGAACTCTTCTCTTGCAAGCATTAAGATCTCAATAGCTTAGAGAGAACATTAGCAAGGAGTTTACTATCTCCATATCTTCTGCCCTTACTGCTACTAAAAAATAAACATGTCTTAAAAGCTACATGGCATATGTTTTGGGAGGGCAGGCTTATGATATCTTTTATTGACTATAAAATGGAAAGCAATGTTGAAACTTAAGACCAAATGCTGTAAAACTGCAAAATGCAACTTTGCCTGTTCTGCTGAGACCTTAATTATACATGAAATATGAGATTTAGTGCCCACTTAAAGCATTATATGGGCAGTAGTAATGATAGGAGAGGAAGCATGAATTATTTGAGTGTGAATAAATTTCTAAATAAATTTGAGTGTAATAACTAATAATAACTATATAATATGTAACAACTAATATAATATCTAATAATAGCATGAAAAAATAAGCGGCAGAAAAAACCCTTAAAAAGTTACTAGAGTATTGGAATGCCATAATTCAAAACCTGTACTTCCTAAACAGAAGAAAATTTTGCAAATTAGTGAATTCAATTGCCACCTAAGTTGTATGTCTCTTCTTTACTAATTATGTTTTTTGCCATGGTGAAAAACATATCTTAAGTTTTGGGAAATAAGGGATTTTCTTGAATGTATCCCAGGAAGATCTTGAAAAGAGTAGATCATTCTTCATGAAGTATAAATTAGAGAATATAACAGCCAGTAAATTGACATCTGAACAATCAACCGACATCTGAGATGTAAGAGCTGTCTCCAGAGTAGATACATGTTCATTATACGGGAAATCTGCTTAGAATGGAAATTCTGCTTTAGAGGAAAGAGAAGTGCTGATCCAGTGCCAATGTAGGTTTGTCTGATAGTGTTAGGCATAGTGGCATCTTGCAAGATTCTTGCTCTCAGGTAGGAAAGTTTTGGTTTTGATGCATTTTATTCACTTCACTTTAAGTGTGGTGATTTTTTTTGTTTGGGTTTTTTTTTTATTATTTTTTTGGGGACGGGGTTTTTGGTTTTGTTTTTCTTTTTTTTTTTTTTTTTTAAATTTTGATACCAGTTTAGCATGGCATCTACAGTAAAAAAGTTGAGGAAAGAGAGATTTTAGTGTAAGATGACATGTCTTCACTAAACTGTATGACAATTAAGTAGAATTCTTGCTTGTTTTAAAACTGATTCTCTAGACATTTTACTTAGGGTTGTTTCTAGTATAGGAATTAAAAAGCACACTCTTCTCTCTCCCTTGCCTTCATGAATTTTTCTTTTTGTCTCCTCTCCTCTCTCCTCTTCCCTCTTCCCAGTTTTTAGGAAGGGTATTTATGGAGTCCATTAATTCTTGCTTCTCAATTTGATAGTTCTTAGAGGCAATTGAGAAACAAGAGCTAAAAGATATTTTTTTATCTTTGAAGGGTAGAAGGGAAGAATCTTAAGTAATTTCATATAAGATTTCTTTCAGTTAAAATTGCTGCAAAACAGGCTTTCCCCAAAGAACAAATCTTGCTTTTTGCACACTTGATAAAAAGTTGAATTAAAGAAGGGGAAGTGACTATCTAATGAGCTGCCTTTACGGGTGTCGTAAGTCTGCCTCCTGACAAGATATTGTGAGAGAACATTGTTCTTGATAAGTCCTGGAAATTATTCCCTGAAATATAAGTCAGCAAAGTTTTTAACCATTTTTCTGTGTTTTATTTCCTGATTTGCACAGCAGAACATAAGAATGAAACATAAGATGTAAACGTGAAGTCTAACAAGTAGACTTTTCTCTCCTGCTTGCCTTTCTTAGTCAACCTGAATACTCCATGTTTAAGAATTGCATCTTGTTTCCTTCCCTATAGCTGAAAAATCCACAAGATCATATCAGGATTTTATTTGATAGAAAAGAGAAAAAGCATTATTTTTCTGAGTTTTAAGTTCATGTGTAATTGAGAAATAAGCAAAACTCCATTTTTAATTTACCTTTTTAGATTAGTATAAAAATACTTGTACAGTTTTATTGTTTTATACTGGCTAACATTATGCAGCTTCAGGGAAATAAAAGTATGATGGTGGAGCCCTGTGCTGAGAAGATTCAAAGTGTTCCTATTCGGAAAACTGTTAAAAAGTTCTTTAAAAAGACCCCCACCCTAAGACTTAGGTCTGCATATGTTTGCATATATATTTGTGTCTATATATATATATATACACACACACACATATATAAGTGTGTGTAGACATGTATGCTTATATATAAAAATGTATATCTGTATATGCATATATGCTAACCCTAAAACACCTAGACGACACAAATAGGAATAATTGAGTAAATATTTTAGAAGAAGTTTTGTTACCTTATTTGCAATACTCTTTGAGATGCCTAGACAGCTATTCAACTTTCAGCTAAACAAGGTGCTTCACAATGTTTGGATGTTAATTGAAGTAAATAAACTTTCTAATTATTTGTGTAATTAATGCTACTTCTACAGTGCATACCAAGTATGAGATTGAGTATGGTGTAACTGTGGATTTAGTAATACAACTTCAGATATTTTGTGAGGAGAAAACATATTTCAGACTATGAAAATTAAAAAAGGTTCTGTTAATTCATTGTAGGTGTCAGTGAATGTCGTTGAGAAGAGTATTCAACTTTTTTTTTTTTTTACTAAATAAATGATGCAGGGATTGTAGTATTCATTCTGAAGCCAGTATAGAAGCTAGGTGTGCTGTAATGAATTGCTGTGATTTATTCCATTTTAAATCAGTGATCTGTAAGTGAAATCTTATGATTAAAAAAAGTGTCAAAGGTGACATTTTAATCTAGAAGTTTTTACTATCATTCAGTGATTTAAAAACTAGTTCGCTTTACAAAAGGAAACTATCTGTTGAAAAGCAACAAAGTGGAGACTAATATAAGGTAACACTATTCTTGTGATGCACAAAAACCCAAGGAATTTGTCAATTTAAGATATTATTTGGGATAAGAATCAGCAAAAATATAACAGAACTGCGTAGATAGCGAAAGATGATTGGAGAATTTAATTTGGAGCAGAAAGGTAAATGTTCATGCCTCAGGGTAAAAGCCTTGTGCAACAGATGGGAATAAATGAGACATATCCCCAGTGTATCCATTTTTCTGTCATTTCTCCATGTGGTGCTTCTTGAACCTTTCTGCTTAGAATTATTATGAATTGACAGTGGTATTAAATTGATCTGTCCTTGATATTTCAGGAGTTCTTAGAAGATTAATCATTTGTGAAGACATCTGTTGTGCCTCCTTAGACACATATCAGTTGATTTTGCAACTAATTTAACTTTTTCATTGCTTGTGAAAACAGCAGAACAGCTTCACAAGAAATGCAGTACTTTCTTTAAATATTTATTGCTAGTCTTACTTTTTTATATAAAATAACTCTTAAACTTACTACATTAAAACAAGTCTGATCTTTCAAGATTTTTAACCATGGGTCTAAGACCATATTGTTCTTTCTGGCTGGTCATATTATTCGGATAATACCAATACATTGTACTTCTGTATTACAACTTTTTCCTTTTCTATTGGAATTTTTCTTTTAAGGTTAATGGTAGTTTTTCATGGTATTTTTTTCCAGAACAAAAGTTAAGTGATATGTGTGATGGAAAAGCTGTTTAATTTTTTTATTGTGTAGGTTTTTTTGGGGGAGGGCTGAACAGTGTTCTTCTACCAGAAAGATCATCATTATTTTGGTTTGTCAGCCATTTTTTACTGTGTGGTTTTTTGTTTGGTGTTTTTTTTTTTTTTTTGTGAGACTGCCACCAAAGAGTGCCTTCGTGTATAGTAAGATTGGATATAATTTCTTCCTGGTTTTCAGAAGAGGCGCCAGCAGCTTTAAAGATTTCATTTTCACTGTTAGCAGTGGGATGTGTTAGCTTTTTTGAAACAGTGAAATCTTTCACTTTTTAACAATGGGGAACAGTGGCTTCTTCAGACAATGCTGGGAACTCTTGATCCTATTAGCCATTTTTCTTAAGTATTTCTTTGAATAAAAACACTACCATCTATGTACAAAGAGATACTTTGTTACCAAAAAAAAAAAGAAGAAAACTATTTTTGTAAATATTTCTCTTAAAATTGTTTTTCTTCTAACAGATCTTTTTCTACACTTAATGAGGGATAGAATAGTGTGTTATGGTAGGCATTAAGGGTGACTTCGAAACATTGGAGGAACTGGAATAAAAGGGGATAGTGGAAAGTAAATTGTACATTTCTGGTGTTTTGCAGCACAAAGCAGGTATAAACCAGTTTTAGTAAGTCAGTTAGATAAAGCATACTGATGAATCAGTTAATAAAAGCAAAAAAAAATCCACAGTAAAGCACAGAAGGTAGGAAAGGGAGGAAGACAACAGAAATAATCTGTTTCATTCTTGTGTGCAAAGGCTAAACTGACTATACGTGTAGTGTACTAAACAGGTATTTGCCTAGGCTATTATAAAAATCTCTGAAAAAGAAGATTCCATGGCCACTTCAGCCAATATCTGCCAATATTTCCCACTCGTTTCCATTTGAAGGATTTTCCTACTGTCTGACCTAACTGAAAATGTCACCAGCTAAAGTCTATCCTTTCTCTTGTAAAATGTGGTGTGCAGTGGATCTCCTTTTCTAGTAACTTCATACATATTTGCAAATTATTATGTTCTGCTTCAATTACTCCCTCTCCCTCCCCTTGGCAAAACAATTCCATTGTTTGAGTCTTTCTGTCTACTCGGCTCATTTGTTTTCTGGTAAACTCTCTTGGCTGATCCATGTCTGTCTTGAAGTTTTGTGCCAACTACTGTATTTTATATACCAGGTGTGACTTTACTGGAACTAAATATAAGTGAAAGGATCAGTCTATCTGCCTAAGATGTAACCCTCTCATTTAAGTATCCTAGCAAAGTGTTTACTACTTCTGCAACAGTATGAAATGATTCACTGGTTGCTCCACATTCTTTTCTGCAGAATTTCTGTCCATCCAATTTTCCATCTAGTACTTGTGTAATGGATTATTCTCAGTTAAGTGTAGTACACTGCACGCATCATTATTGCATTTCAACCCATTTGTTTCAGATCATTACTCCAGTTGTTCAAGAGCTTAAATTATAGTTCTTTCCTCACGAGTACTTGCAACCCATTCTTCTTCCCAGAGTCAATACTTTAACCTGCTTGATATTATTTCAACATTGGACTAAGGTAATGTTACGCTGTTTTCCAAGTTGCATATGAAAATATTGAATAATATACAATTTAGTACTTTACACTTCATTTATGCATAGCTGATAGTTAGGCTTACTGGTTTTTAGTGAGTTTTGTGGTCCACCTAACAGTACCTTTTTCCTAGACTACCTTTTCCTTGCTTCCGTATGAGAGAGACTGTGATCAAAATCTTACTGAAGTTAAAATGTCTAGTATTTCTCCTTTGTCC
>VZSC01006654.1:78413-103060 GCA_013398225.1 Steatornis caripensis
GTCCACAGTATCTTCTACCTGTCAAAGAAACAGACAAAATTTGACTTAGAGGAATTTATCGTGGCTGTTGCTTGCTGTTCTGCTAGCAAATAGATTGTTTACAATTTTCATGCAGAATTATTATAAATACTTTCTTGATTATCTCAATTGGGAAAATAGTTTTCTTATCCTGCAAAAAATCTTAAGGCTTCAAATCTAAGCATGCAAATATAAAAAAAATTATTTTTGTTTTAGTGAAAACTAAGAAAGATTATGGCAAAAAAGCATTGCAAAAACTATGTAGCCTTGTGTGCTATTGATTCGTTGGGGAAGGCCAAATCCAACCCAACGAGTGACAATGAAGATAGTTTGCCCTTTTCTTTCTCTTTGTGGGAGAAGAGAGGGAAAACATATAAATCTGAACACATTCCCGCATAAATACTTTGGTTCTCACAAACCGGATTTTTCTACATTCAGGATAAATTAGGACTGAGACTATGTATTAAGTAATTGATGTAAAATGTGTTTCAGGGAGTGAAGTAATCGTAAGTATTGAATAAGGCTTCTGATTTCCGTTGTTTATTTCTACTAAAATTGAGTAATTATAGTAAAAAAGTTAATTATTGTACAGTGGTTGGCTGGCAGATTTGCTGCTAGATTTGATATTATTAGGAAAAATACAGTATGTTTTCTGACTAATTTATTCACAGGCATTTGAGTTAAGTAGGTTGATTGATACTGGAAGGATTAACTGGAAAACAATAAAAGATACTTATAAAAGCATTCAATTAGTCAAAATGGGAAAACATTCCACTTCATGGATTTTTTTCTTCATGCTATAGTTCAGTAAGTGCTTTTTAAATAATAGTGCTACCGTGTTTCATTTCCACTGGCATAGCCATTTATGTGACTGCATGGTAAACTGAGTTGGTGTGATCCAGATTAAAAAGTAATGTTAAAAAGAAATGTTTTGCCCTTTCTTTTTAGGGCAGCTTTGTTCCCACACCCACTTTGCTGCCACACAGACGATTCTACCAGCATGAAAGAAATGATTAGTGGAGACAGAAGAAAGTACATAGGTACTAGTGACAACTGTTACTGCTTAAGTATACTCAAGTAATATTCCCACTCAAGGCCTGAAGGTAGCTAATGGTACACTTAAACTAAGATTTAAAGTTAAAATGGGATAAACGATAAAGTTTTCATTTGATTAAAGCATCTGGTTTAATTTGTTTCCATAACCAGGCTGAACAAATCAGTCTAGATGACTAATGAGAAAACCATTTCAATGTTGGACCTAATTTAAAATGAAAGCAGAAGTAGTTAATTTAAAGAAGTTACAAATAAAAATGTGGAAATGGTGATTTGTTTAAAAAAAAAAAATATTGTGCACTAAGAGTGAGTCTGAGTTCTATTAATAAGACAGAAAGATGACTGGATTTTATAGGTCCGAACTATGATCAATAATATGATGGATTTATATTAGAAAGACAAACTTTTTAGGAAGAAACTAATCTCTTAAAAATGTGTTTAGCTATTTTGAAAGTATTTATTTTTGCAGTGACTGCATTAATATTTTTGAAATAGCTGCAGACAATTTACTAAGGAGTTGAGATGAAATTGTCTCCTACTATAGATATTTGCAAAAATGGAGGTCTGAATTTAGTTAAAATTAATACTGTCTCAATTTAGATGTTGGGGCCCATATTTACTGTGTTCTGTTCCTGTCATAGGTAACAGGGAGATGTTATATGTCCAGTCAGACTTCATCTTTGGTACCTTGCCCTCCAGAATTGTTAAGGACCCTTGAACTTTGAGTTTTCTGCTTGGAGAAAAGTTGTTTCAGTTAAGCGATAGGAAAAACAGTAATTCTGGCACAGTGAAATGTGTTTTTTCTTTATAAATTGATGTTTTAATTTTGATTTGAAAACTCACAGAAAATGAAATTTCATTCTAATCCTCTTTTAAATATTTTTTGATATTTTTTAACTGAACATTTTATGAATATTTAGAATAACATGTAAATTGATTTTGTTTTCTTTCTGTTCATACTAATGAAACAGCAACAACAAAAGACACCATTTGAAGTCTAAATTGAATTAAAGCTTTCTTCAGAAAAGATTTTTTTTTTTAGATAGTAATTTGAAATATTTTTTTTTATATGTTCTAGAAGAAGCTTGTTGTTTTCTGGAAAAGGGAGGAGAGAGTTTGTCTCTCTTTTTAAGCCTGTTCTTTTATTTAAACTATTAGAGCTTATTTTTTAATAAAGAAAATGGAAGAAAATAACAGTTTAGGGCCTTCCAGAAGAAAAGAGACTGTTTAAGAACAGTGTAATTATTAATATAATTAATGTATGAGAGAATGCATTTGATATATTGCTTGGTTTATAGTAAGATTTCCATCTGTCTTCTGATACAGTCAATAGGTTTTGGAGGGCAGAGAAGGGGACGATGTTGGCCAATGTTACGCCTCTTTAGATTCAAGATATTACTGCTGTGAAAGCCATCTTGTTGAATGTAATTGGTTGGATGTATAAACAGCGAATGGTGGAAACAGGCTGAATAGTGCGATGAGGCAGAGCACTGCAGATAGAGGTGTGGGCAGCAGCAGCCATTGGCTTTCAAGCTCATTGACCTGCTGATCTTTTATTTTATTTGAAATTATGTTTGAAGTCACTTTACAGCATGAATAGGAAAAAATAAGGGTTTTTTGACCAAGCCTAAACATCACCACACTGAAGAAGTGGTGAACTAATATCACTATCAATGTCACAAAGTTAAGCTCAGATGAATTTACATGTCCCTGTTAGTAAGCTTGTGCAGCATCTGCTCCTGTTCTTTCTTACTAGAGCTATATGAATATGGTAAAATATCTGCAAATAGTTGATGTGGTAGACATTTAAGTTTTTCAGATGCTGAGACAACTGTATTCTATAAATGGACAAAAGAATCAAGAAAGACAGATTTTGCTTAGACTGTGGTACAGGAGTTTGTTGTAGGTTGAACTAATTTTTTAAAAATGTAATTAGTTATTAATATTCTAATGACTTTCCCACTGGATTTTTGATACGTTATTTTTTCCACTGCAGCAGAGTGTTTATTGTAGCAGTTGAAGAAATAATCTCTAGCACCCTGCTTTAAAGTATTTTGTAGGAGTAATGTTAACTCTCTAGGGCTTAGTAATTTGGACCAAATAACATCTTTATTTCCACATCATTGTACATGAGTATAAAGTTTAAAAAAGAAGTGTGAACTGCCTGCTACTAAAAGCAGCAGGCTGTAAGTTTGTTTTAAGTGTATGCTGTCTTTCTTGATAGCACACAGAATCTTCTGAGCCTCTTTATTTGGTGCTCATGCCACAAAGAAGGATCTTTCCCTACAGAATGTGTTTTTTTTTCTGAATGTGTACTTTCTTTAGGTGTCGTGTCATAAGTAGTCCAGTACAGCACTGTCTTCTAAAGAATTCTTTTTGATTTGTACTTCAAATGCAGTTTTTGATCACTAATGGAAGACTTTATTCCTCTGTATTTTTTTTTCCATTCAAAATCAACAAAAGATAATCCTGAAGCTGTACATCACCAAGTACTTCCTCACAAAGTACTTGGTAATGAAAAATAGTTCTGTTTTATTTTCTGGAAAGAGTACTTTTGATTTTTATGGTAGTTTTTAATTAAAATTATTTGGGAAGCTTCTTTCCAAATAGTAGAAATAAAACCAAACCATTAATATGTTGTAGTGATCCTAACTGGAAGACCATTGTACATCAAGGAGCTAAGCGACCCACACAGGAGTTAACTTGAGTAGGTGCAGGCCTAATGCCTGTGCTATGCATATGCCTTGGCTACAGGATAAACTCAGCTGATTGTGACAGAAGGGGCCTGTAGGCAGCTGCCACTTGGTACCAGTGGTTATGCCACCTTTGTGTCCTTGTCTTTAACTAAAACTGCAGCACCAAGTTCTCAGGTGAACGTCCTTCTTGTCTCATAGCGGAAATGATTAGCAGAATTGTTTTATTTTAACAAAATCCTGTAAGAGCTCAAGAGACTGAAATGTCTAACCCTCCCATAGACTGCACCTGCACAGTGTGCTGCATCCTGACTGGAGGTCAGTTCCAATGCTGCACATATGGGGTTCCCAGTGCCTGAAAGAATGTAAGGCTATTTATAATAACCTCTTCTTCCCCTATAGCATTAGCTCCAATAACTGACCATGATACTTTATGAAGTCTGAGTGTCTTAGTGGGATCATAATTAACCAGCACCCCCTTGTGCAAAGCATATGTACATCAAAATTTTACTTCTGCGTATTGATGAACAATCTTTGATAATTCTGTAAGAATTTCAGTCTTCTATGACACATAATGTCACAATTTGATAAAATTATACCCTGCGTTAGCTAGCTTATTCTATGAAAGCAAGTACTTAAAAATTAGTCTTTCCTGGAATGAATTTTTTTTTATTTGAGATTATAATTTGCTATGTTTACTTTGCATTAATGTAAGATTCCATCTGAATGCACTTCCTATTTAATGACTTGCTCTGTGGTTTTTTTATTTCTTGTATTTGGTTCTTGAATAGTTTATCTCTTTATATTTAGTCTGAAGCGTAATATTTACAGCACCATAGACCAATTTTACAAGCTTACAACTAATCTGTTTGGTATAAATGAGGAGTTCCGCAAGCAAATTTTTACCTGTAGCTGACAATAGCTACTTATTTTCAAATTTGATTTAACTGTACTTCTTGGAGGACCAACTGAAGTTACTTGAGCTGATGTGGATAAATTATTACATTAGTAGCAGCATCTCTAGCTACTTTTTCCCTGTTGCTAATTATAATTTTGCAATGACACTTAATATCAAACAAAAGTAGGTGCGTATAGGCAACCGAGGAATTATAAACTCAAGTAAAATAAGTGCTAGTAAAAGAAAACCACCTCGAAGATTCATAGTGTCTTCAACACTACACAGAATGGTTACTGCTATGTCTCAGTTTAAGATCAAGAATTTTTATCCAGTTTGAACATTTTTTGGGTTAGTGGCCTGGCTTTTGAACAGTAACTTGCTTGGTTACATCAGCCTGGCTGATGTCTGAAGGTGCTTAGGAGTGAATAGTGTTACTTTAAGAAATTTAATAATATTCAATATATAGCAGCCTACTTGCTTTTCTTAGTATCATTTTGATAGTTGTTGTTCGAAAGGTATATAACATACCCAAAAATACCGTCTCAAGTTTAGAACCCTTAGTAACATTGAGTGTTACATCTATAGCATAGTGTCATCTAGTTTGTGAGAACAAAAGATTCATCATTCTTGACCTCTAAATGAGACCGTTTTTTTCCATATTCATAAAGGGTCTGTTTTTTTCTCTTTATTGAGCTTTCATTTAGTTTATAGTGTTCTTTCTGTAATGGTAGAGATCTTCAAAAAATATACATGATTTTTGCCCCTGCTTTCATCTGTGTAGCATTGTAGAATGGAGAATGAAGCTTTTAATAGGGACAGACTTGAAATAAAGGTCTGAAATGTGTAACCTGATGAAACATTTTATGCTTCTGTTTTTCTAAATTATTTCTAAGTCAAATACTGGTGTCTGCAAATTCTTCATTTGCTAATGAAGGTAGGGGACTGTTCTGTGAACATCATTATATTACTATCGTGATGATTAAGTGTTACAACCTTTTTTTATCTTTTAATGGTAGCATTTTTGAAAGAAAAGAACATATCTTTGTATGATAATATTAAGATGTTTATGTGTTTATGATATGTAGGAGATTTTTTTATAGTCTCATATTGTGTAACGTATCAGTGGTTTTTTTGGACTTACGAAGCTTTAACCTTGGTAAACAATACACTCTCTGGATGTATAGGGAAATAAAAGCTCTGCAATTTTTCCTATATGAGAAAGCATGATCCTAGTCTATCTGAAAATGTTGCCCGTGGCTGAAGTCCAAAGTGGTCTCTAAATTTGGGACCTTGGACCTGAGACAGTAAGGAAAATAAGGAAAATTAAGCAAGAGGTATTTTTGCAATAGAAGTTGAAATAAACTGCAGATAATACAACAGAGAAGGTGCGATTCAGTACTTGAATATTTGTGACCAGATGATTACTCTCCTTAAAAAATGATCAGCTTCTACGTGTTCATGCTTCACGAAGTTTTGTTTTATCTGGAGAGCAAAGTACCGGTAATTGCGTATAGACAGTGATTTAAAACATTTGGTTATTGGTATGTCAGTAACTTTTGTTAGCGATTATCTGAGCTTGAGAGTTTTCAAATGATTGTATTCTTCCTATAGTTTATTATGATGCTTAAGAACAAAAGTGGATTGTTTAAATGCTGTGTTAAATATTTAAGATATGGAATGCTTCAAATAAGAAATACTAATAAATAAACTATATTTATGTTCTTAATAATCAGTTTTATTTTAAATAAAAACTTTAGACATATAAAAAAACTATCTAACCTTGTGAGGCATAGGCCTTTACAACCCAATTGTAGAAGTAGTGATATATGCTGCAGGAATTGAGCTGTTAGCTTTCATTTATATTGCATACAAATAATTTAGTATGACCTTAAAGAAAATTGATAATTTTCCTTCTTACATGCTTAAATGTTGCAACTTTTTAGGATTCATTCATATTTTCATGAGTTTCAGTAATGGTATGACTGTTATGCCTATAAAAATAAGAAAATTTTACATGTTTGGGTTCCTAAATTTTACGGGTTCAGCTTACCTTCTTTCCCTTCTGTTGTGATAATACTCTTACATGCTGTATCAGAGTGTATGAGCCATAGTTACAATAGTCTAGGTGAGATTTTTCATGTTTTCAACAATGCCTACAGAAGAGAATTATGCCTGGGAAATTCTACATGTGGTGGAAGTTTCCCTTTTCTGTTCTTTCCTCTACTCGGTCATTTCAGACAGTCATCACATCTATGCAGAATAAAGTTAGGCATGTCAGGAGAGAAAAGACTAATTCACCTCACTCTGTTTTTAAATCAGGCGAAGTACCACCGACAAGATGGATAGTAAATTTTGACTTAGATCTTCTAGATGGTCTAGTATTGGCAGCACAGCTGGGATCTTATTGTCCGTTTTTGGTAAGGACTTTTCTTTAATATTGTGCAAGTTTTATACAATTTATTAATATAAGTGGGTTTATTCAGGCATTATTTTCCTTTGGAACTCTTGGCTTATGTGGATTTCAAAAAGAAAACAACTCTGATATTTAGTAAGTCTAGAGTGATTATTTCAGAATTAATTTTTTTTTCTTTGGGTATATTCTTAATAGGGAATTTTAGTTCAATATTTAGATCTTTTGCATTGCTGAAAGAGTGAAAATACAGTGATTTTGCTTAGTGAAATATCAAGAGTTTAATTTCTCTGTCTTTGCTAGATTGCTACTCACTTCGTAAGGATGTATACTAATCCAAGACTTCCTGAACAGTTTCTGCACAACTGTTTGATACTTGTGAATGCTATGCATGCTGTCAGTCTGGCTGTAGACATAAAGGTAAATGATTTTATAACAGCAGGACTTATATGCCTTTTTTTTTACTTTTATGATAATAATATTGTACACCATATTAAGGTGAAATTTTAGTGAAGCAGTTTTATTTCATGATATGCTACTGTGTGATGGAAACAAAATTACTGCTTCATATAAATACACTTAATTACAAGTAATTTCCACAATTCCTTGCTTTGTAGAATTTTGTATATGCAACTAGCTGAACATAGCAAGATTAATTCATTTCAGATTCTAGCATTGTAAATTGCAAAATGAAAACCTGTGTGGAATTTTTGTTAACATTCTAAGGCAATTTGGAAAAAAATATATCTAAGAACAAATATCATACACTTAAACATAAAAAGGTGTGGTAAAAAAATTATATTAATGTCTGGTAACACTTAGGCACATCTATTTAATCATGAAGGCCCATGAGGGTTCTGTCCCAGGTTTGATACACACAGAATTCAGTAGCTTTGGACTGCTCAGGGAGCAAAGGAGAGAAGGAAAATAAGACAGACACTCAGCTATTTTAAATTGGTAATAGTTCAGTAACTAACACATGTAATCAGCACATGCAAGATAAGAGCATGAGTCCCCGTGAGCACGTAGCCTTGTAATACAGTATTGCCATTGCTATTATCAGGCCATAAGCTTTGTACTGACTTTACAGGACCTCAGGACTGGGGTCTGACAAGCCTTCTCCTTTGCTTCCTGAGTGATTAAAAATCCTGTCCTTATCCAAACTAGTAAAAACTGTTTCAGATTTCATCTTCTCTTAAGAATTTGCATAGTGGTGCAGCTTTCATCATAAGCAAAGTAAATGTCAGGGACTGTGATGGGCTGAGGTGAGTGTGCAGCACATTGGGCTGGCCAGCATGCTAGAAGAGGATATAGTACAATAGACATAGTATTTGTTGGTGTATGAGGAAACTTTCCAAAGAATTGATAGTATTAGGAATCAGAGGTAGAGGTTTGGTGTGAACAATGTGGTATGAAAGGAAGATCAGTTACACCTTTTTTTCTTTTCTTTTCTATTCGATTATGTTATGATTACAGGGAAAAATTAATCCTGCTATTTCCATTTGTATCAGCTACTGTCTTGCTCCCACATCCTGACACAGATACGCTATTCTAAATGGCTTTGCTATTACAGGCTAAACCAAGAAAATCTGCTGTTTCATATACTCGCTATTGAGAGGAAGTGTAAAAAGATAATCTAGGTATAATCCTCAAAATGAAGGCATATTTTGTCTCAATGTTTAATAAGAAAAACAGGCAGCTCAGCACATGAAGGCAGAGGATCAATACCTGACATACAAAAGGTGTTAAACATTAAAGGTGCAAGCAGAACTACAGGATGTTCTCTTTAACGCACTTGGTATGTTCCAAGACTATGATGCTTACAATACTACAATATTATTAGTTCAGTATATTTTTGAAGTATTGGTGTTTTTATGTATGGGAAAGTATATCTCCATACAGATTAGGAATTTAAACAAAGTTAAATAATCAGTCAACACCAGAAAAAGGAAGATGTCTGTAGAAATTTCTTAAGCTTCTTGTTCTTCAGCAATAAAACCAGCAAAATACATGAATCCTCTTGCTGAACTGTCCTAATTTAGGATTTTTCTGTTAGCCTTGTTTCTTAAATTTAGAAGTCTAAGTGTTCCAACAGCATTGGCAAAGTTCTTGACTATCAGGCAATCATTGCTTTTGAACTTCCAGGACAGCTTTGCATTAATTCATGCAAGGATGGTGGTGACAGCACAAGCCGAGAAATGTGTTAGGTCTGAAGTAGATGGAATTTTCAATCACTTTAAAATCTAAGATTCTGTAATAATAAAGAAGTTTAACTGTCTGGAAGACTTCAGACGCAAGTTTAAATGATACCTCTAACAGAGTTCAAGGCTTTTAAATCCTCTTACGGATTAAGGTATAGGCTTAAGGTGGAGTTCTTTGGGGAAGAAATTCTGTGTTTCCACTTTCTAATCATGACTGACAGTTCAGCCTTGGACTATTAATGATTTCTTTCTATGTATTTTTTCTTTGTGTTTGATATTTTTAAGTTCTAAAATGCTTTGATTTGAACAAGATCCAATTCAACTCCTCCCCCCCAAAAAATATGGCAAGATAGGATGGTGGATAAGAGTGATATGGAGGGAATGCATATGACAAGGATAGATTAGGAGAGAACATGCAGTGATTGGGGATTGCCTGTAGAGGAACTCAATTTGCTACTGACTAATTTAAAGTTGGGACCAACAATACTGACATTTATATTTGGGACCAAGTACAAGGGAGGATATTTTCGGACAAGCTATAGAAGATGAGAGTGAAGTTAGAGAATGTTAAGAAGAAATTGAATGTGGCTATTCTGTTGAAATGAAAGGAGGAATTCATCATAGTTGTGGAGTAGAAAGCAGTGAAACTGGGCAATAACATGGCCATATGAGGAAGAAAGAGGGGTAGATGGCAACCCCAAGACTTGAGTGAAATGAAGGCTGGAAAGAAGATGCTGTCAGCAGCCAATGGAGAATAGGAAAGAAATGCAGTAACATAGATTTTTTTTTTTTTTCAATTTCCAGTATATGTAAAAATTTTTCCTTGAGGGAGTCTACAGATTATTGTATGCGCTTAGAAGGGTAGCTTCCTGGCTGTCACTTAAGGTTTCACTCATACCTTTATTGTAGTCATCTCTAAAGATGATTAACACTTTTTTTATCTTCAGTTTCCTGTACTTTTATCTGGAACTATTAGCCTGGTAAATATGGCAACTTCTTGACAAAACTAACTTTAAGGGAAAGGAATTATCTCTTAGTTATTTGACTAAAATTTGTATGATACTGCAAATATACGGGTAGAATTCTATATCTGTCTATCCCCCAATGTGTAATGCAAATGCATTGGTTTGCCTGAGATAGGAATCTAATCTTAATGTGCTGCTTAAATTCAGAAAATAGTAGAGAGAAAAAAATAAAAATCACTTCTATTTGTTAGAGTAACTATTTTCTTCTCATTTGCATCTTTACCAAACTGTATTTTACATAGTATCTTTTCTGGGGCATTCTGGAAAAACACTTGGATATAGATTTAAAGGACTGAATCTCCCTAAGCGTTCTTACAAAAGTGGATGCAACAACTATTTGCTTTGACCTGTAAGCCTGATAAATCGGAGCATTAGATAAATAACATTTGTGTGGAATTTGGTTTTATTGATAATATTATGCAAAGCATTTAATACTGTCCCACACAACATCTTTGTCTCTGAAATTGAGAGATGTGGATTTGACATGTGGACAACTCGGTGGATAAGGAATTGGCTGGATGCCTGCACTCAAAATGTTGCGGTCAACGGCTCAATGTCCAAGTGGAGACCAGTGACAAGTGGTGTCCCTCAGGGGTCTGTACTTCAACATCTTTGTCAGGGAAATAGACAGTGGGATTGACTGCACCCTTAGCAAGTTTGCAGATGACACCAAAGTGAGTGGTGTGGTTGATACTCTGGAGACAAATGATGCCATCCAGAGGGAACTTGACAGGCTTGAGAGGTGGGCCTGTTTGAACCTCATAAAGTTCAACAAGACCAACTGTAAGTCCCTGTACCTGTGTCAGGGCAATCCCAAACATGGATAAAGGCTGGGCAATGAGTGTATTGAGAAGCAGCCCTGAGGACAAGGATTTGGGGGTATTGGTGGATGAAAAACTGAATATGAGCCAGCAATGTGCACTTGCAGCCCGGAAAGCTAATTGCATCCTGGGCTGCATCAAAAGAAATGTGGCCAGCAGGTCTTATGAGACACCACCTGGAGTACTGTGTTCAGCTCTGGGGCCCCCAGCATAAGATGGACCTGCTTGAGTGAGTCCAGAGGAAGGCCATGAAGAAGATCAGGGGGCTGAAGCACTTCCACTATAAAGACAGGCTGACAGATTTGGGGTTGTTTAGCCTGGAGAACAGAAGGCTCTGGGGAGACCTTATAGTGGCCTTCCAGTACTTAAAGGGGCCCCACAGGAAAGATGGGGAAGGACTGTTTATCAGGGACTGTAGTGATAGGACAAGGGGTAATAATTTTAAACTGAAAGAGGGTAGATTTAGATTAGATATTAGAAAGAAATTCTTCATAATGAGGGTGGTGAGACACTGGAACAGGTTGCCCAGAGAAGTTGTGGATGCCCCCTCCTGGGAAGTGTTCAAGGGCAGATAGGATGGGGCTTCGAGCAACCTGGTCTAGTGGAAGGTGTCCCTGCCCATGGCAGGGGGGTTGGAACAACCCAAACAATTCTATGATTCTATTCGATGACTATGTCATTCACTGACATGATGAGATCTATGGAAACACATCAATTGCAACAGACAACTGATCTGTTCGGGAATGTCTAGTTTTAAGTTTACCTAGGTTATACGCTTGGGCACTGCATAAATACATTGTGGAAATGAAAGAAAAAGAAAATGTATGTTTCAAAATCGGTGGTGTGCTTTATTTCTGTTAGGGCAACTGAAAATTCCTCAAACCTGATAATGGTCTCACCTGGGATATTTCTAAAGAGAAACTGGAAATGTCTGAGATAGTTATAAACTTTTAATAAGGATATTCATGTGTGTATACATTAGAATCATTTAGAATGGAAAAACCCTTTAAGATCATTGAGTCCAACTGTTAACCTGCGAAGTCCACCACTAAACCGTGTCCCTGAGCACCACATCTACACATCTTTTAAATACTTCCAGGGATCGTGACTCAACCCCTTCCCTGGGCAGCCTGCTCCAGTGCTTGACAACACTTTCAGTGAAGAATTTTTTCCTGTTATCCAATCTAAACCTCCCCTGGCACAACTTGAGGCCATTTCCTCTTGTCCTATCACTTGTTACTTGGGAGAAGAGTCCAACTCCCACCTCGCTACACCCTCCTTTCAGGTAGTTGTAGAGAGTGATAAGGTCTCCCCTCAGCCTCCTTTTCTCCAGGCTAAGCAGCCCCAGTTCCCTCAGCTGCTCCTCGTAACACTTCTAGACCCTTCACCAGCTTCATTGCCCTTCTACAAACATACAAAAATACAGGCTTTAAAGCTTTATTTAGCCACAAAACCGACTACTTTATCTTTTTTCCAAACTTGCTGTTTCTTTCTCACATTGACTTCCAGCTTACTGAAAACTTGGCTGCTGCATTTGTATAAGGAAAGCCTTTATAAATTTAGGAAACACTCTTTTTTTCACAACCAACATTGTTTCCTGTATGTTTTCCCTGTAAGTTCAGTGTTTAAGCCTTACAAATCTGGAAATAACTAATAAAGATTAAATGAATAGCTTTCTGTTTTTGAAATTTAATGTGTTTTTATTACCTTTTGTTTGTTTAATGCTTTTGCCATAATTTTCAGTAGTCATTTGCCATTGTTGGTTTAATTTGGTTACCTAGGTAACATATCATAGACACTGTTTCCAAGCCTTTTCTATTTTTCTGTTAGTTGTGTCCTGCTAGAAGCTGTTCTTTGGCTTAGAATGACTTTTTTCATCAATGCTTTGCAGGCTTTGTAGTGGGGAAAGCCTTCTGCATGATTTTTGCATCTGCCCAATAGTTTGCTTCATTATGTTGTTCAGTTAATAATTACATGTTCAGAAAAATAGAGAATGTTATTGGAACAAGAAGTACCTCAGCAATCTAATCTTTCTTGATACCTTTCAGTGAAGTTTTTCTCTCCTCTTTTCTGTCTGTCAGAACATTGGCTTATAGTTACTGTGATTATTTTGGATTTAAAACACCCTGATCTGTTTTTTTCTTTTCCTTTTCAAGCTAGATATATTAATATTTGTTTATAATACATTCTAATATAAAACTGGCAGCATTTTCTAAATATCATGTGCGGCAGATCAAGGCACAGACTCCAAAGCGGTGAAGCGATGAAATGATTTATTGCATTTAGCAAGCACCTTTTATACATTCTTGTATCTTATCTTTCCGAGGTTAAACCAATCAGTAAAAGGATTGAGCTCATGAGCCGTGCGTGCACCACGCGTGATCACACTTTTCATTGGACCCGTTAGCCCCACTTCGGTCTCTCCACCAATCCCTTTGCTGCTTCGGCCTCGTGGACACCTGCTGCCAAGCGGCCCTGCAGGTCCTATTGGACTCCTGCTGCCAGGAGGCCCTGCAGGTGCTATTAGCTCATCCCTGTCCTTCCTCTTATCTCTTTCTTTGCATACTTGTGCTTTCAGCACACTACGAGAGAACAGGACTCGCTCATTCTTCCCGTGGCTTCTTGTCAACCAAGGCCAGAAGGTCAGCTGAGCTAGAGGCTTCTGACTCCAGCTGCAGCTCGTCTTCTGCAACAAGGCTTCATCCTGTGAGTCTCACCCTTGCACAACACAGTTTCAGGTGTGATCTGTCCAATGGCAACTCTTCAATANATGGAATGACTTAGAGGCAGTTAATGCCATTTAATTTTTGCATTGTTATAAACCTAATTTCATAAAATCAAAAGGCATTATTTGTAAGCAGCTACAAACTGTTTTCTGAGCAGTAGTACCAGCAATACTGAAGACCAGACTTTTGTAATATACAGATGATTGAAAATGTGGAGAGTTGTTTATGGAATTAAAGACACAGAGCTGATGGTGTTGTAACAGTTAAGTAACTGTTTTCACAGTAGAACATATCTACTAGCCCTTGAGTTTCTTGTCCAGTTTTGCTATACTCCTAAATTAGAATATTTAGAATTTGACATATAATAATATGCAGTTTGTCAGCTTCAGCAATTTAACTAGACAAAATTAGAGCACAAATAAAAAGCTAACAAGCACCCAACCCTTCAAGAAATGTGAGACTTTTTCATATTTTGAGAAACTTTGTTATGAATACATTTTAAGGCATAAATCTCTTAAACTTTATTAATTGCTGCTGTTTGCTAACACAGAATGTTCTAAAGCAAAAAATATGTGTATATATGTGAATCTTCTGCTGAATGTTATGAAGTACACCAAGTTTTACTTTTTTACTATTTTTCATTCCTGGAGGAGTAGATTAATGTAATAAATACAGTTTTATCAATTCAGCACAGAATAAAACAGAATAATGTTTTCTGAGGGAATAATTTCTGATCTAACTGGAAATAAGTAGAAGTAGGTGGCAAAAGAAAGTTAGGCTTCAATGGATAATCTGCTCTGGCATCTTTTCTATCTTAAATGAAAATGCAGGAAAGATGAACAGTAGAGGTGTAAAACTACAGCTATTTTGGAATAATTTTTCTTACAAATACTTGCTAACATTCAATATCCATTACTGAAATAAGTGAATGGAAAACATCAGGATATTTTTCAGACTTCAGATTTAGAGTTTGGCAAGGAAGAAGCATTTTTACTTTGCATAGTAGTAATCGCATCCTAAAATTCCAACTTTAAAAAACAGCGGTGATGGAAATAAACAGAAATACAAGATGAGGAATATCACAGAATCACAAGGAGTTGGAAGGCACCTCTGGAGATCATCTAGTCCACCACGCCTGCTAAAGCAGGTTTGCCTAGAGCAGGTTGCACAGGAATGCATCCAGGCGGGTTTTGAATATCTCCAGAGAAGGAGACTCCACAGCCTCTCTGGGCAGCCTGGGCCAGTGCTCTGTCACCCTCACAGGAAAGAAGTTCCTCCTCATGTTCAGGTGGAACTGCCTGTGCTACAGTTTGTGCCCGTTGCCCCTTGTCCTGTCTCTGGGCACCACTGAGAAGAGTCTGGCCCCATTCTCTTGACGCCTGCCCTTTAGATATTGGTAAGCATTGATGAGATCCCCTCTCAGTCTTTTCTTCACCAGGCTCAGCCTTTCTTCATAGGAGAGGTGCTCCAGTCCCCTCATCATCTTCGACGCCCTCTGCTGGACTCTCTCCAGTAGTTCCCCGTCTCTCACCATCTTTTCCAGTACTCAGATTTTCTCATCTTGTCATATAATCAGTATGGAGAAAAAGAGCTTCTTGTCATATAATCAGTATGGAGAAAAAGAGCTTCCTCTTCCAAAAGCAAATATTAGGAGTCAATTCAGGGATACGTCTGTTGCTCGTTTTCTTGCATACAGGAAGATGGAGCCTTAAAAATATGATTTTCTGAAACGTCTATCATAAAGTCATCAAATGATACAGGCTGAATGCTCTTCAGACTTTACTGTCAAGGCCCTGCATGCGCCTGCCCAGCCCCTTGGGACTCCCTCTGCCCTGCCCACAGCCCAGGATCCCACGTCAGGCCCCTGGGACTGTCAGCCCATGCCCCAGCAGGGCTGCTCTCCAGCTCCCTACAGCCCTGACCTCACTGGCCATGGGACCCACCAAGCCAGGCCCACCCATAGGCCCTCGTCCTAGTCTTGGCCTGTCCCCATCCCCAGGGAGGTGCCTGATGGCTGGGGCTGCCCCTGTGCCTCCTGGCTGCTCTGCTCCTGGCTGGGGGGTGGGATGGGCCCTGGCTGGCCTCTGCTCTGCAGCTGTGTTACATTGCATTTGGCTCCTGTTGCCCTGGCCTGGAGAGAACTTGCTGTGCCCTGGCAACTATCTCTACCTTTAGTTTCCCTTTCAAGTTTGGACTAATTATAGCTTCACTGTTCTTTCTGGATTTGTTTCTCCTACTGAATAGAGGATTCTTATGTACAAGACATGGAATGTCTCATTATAGCACAGCACCTCATGAGCTGAAGGAGCCAGAGAAAACACTGCTGGGTTCATCTGTGAGAATTCTTAAATTTCTCCTTTCTGTAAAACATGATGGGAAACTTCTGACAAGCTTGCAGACTGGATGGGAAAGAATGATTATTCCTGCACTGGAAATGCTGTCTTGGTTTGACTGCTTGCATTTCTGAACTTAGAATCCTGTTTATTCTAGATTTTTCTAAGTGCAGAATTGTTTTCACCAATCAAAAGCATCACAACAAAAAAGCATCTTATTTTCCCTCTTCTATGTCAAATGTGGGTTCATTCTTGGTGGAAGAGATGGGCACCCTGTTTTGATGACTTTTAGGAATTGAAGAAAAAATAGTAAGTTCTTTTTGTTTACTTTGTGGCATTCTTTTGAATCTTTAAAAATGAAATTGTACTTTGTGTTGGGCTAGAATGCCATAGGCTGTTGAAAGTGAGCATTACATCAAATGCGTGGTGCTACTGCATTTATTTGGAGCACATTCATTGAGAAAACTTAGCATATAGCTCCATCTTTTCTTCCAGATTCTTTCTTGGTTATACTGAACATAACTTCAAAAGCAGAGTGTTTTCTTAGGCTACCTTTGCAGTTTTTACGCAGAGTCAAAGGGAGACTGTGCGTAGGCTTGAAAGAAAAAGAAATTAGATTTCTAAGTAGGCAGAAAACATATGTGGTTCAGGAAGTCTCATGCTTGAGCCTGGGAAAATACTCAAGTGTATGTGTACTTACCATATAATCATTTTCATTTTGGCATCAGCTTGTAGTGGTGTCCTTTTGGCCCACAGTCTGAGACAATACACTGCTCCTCGGTTCTTATTTAGTATAAAGGTTTTTCTACATAAAACATTTGCTTTAAGCTACTGAGTTTTAATACATCGTATGAAAAGAAGTTGGCTCTACTAGAGTTTCAAGTGTTTACCCTTTATACCTTTTCTCTTCACAAAATTATGTCAATTATGCAGCTTTTCGTAGCTGAAGAAAACCTTTGTCAGTTGCTGATCCAGAAGCTGTTTGAGAATGGAGCTATTTGTACTTGGGCTCAGTGATGCATCATTTTGCATTCTTAGAGCCTCCTGCCTTAGGACTTAAATCTCAACTACTATTTGTGGTCCTGTGTTTTAGGCAATAGATTTTGGCCAATATTGCATTTTAATAACATCAAAAGAGCAATAAAACTCAATGAGCAATTTCTAATTAAAAAGAATTCATAAACTCTTAATGACAGGCTTATTTCTGTATGTAAAGAATGAAATAGAGAAGAATTTAAAATAATGAGAGAAGTATTTAACAATAATCAATAAATCCTTAAGCCACTAATTTCCAGAAGCTGTCCAATTATGTCAATGGAAAGACCACTTTGTATTTGCCCTATTTCTTACACTCTTTGTTCAAGCAACTGCTCTGTTGGCAGAGGCAGAACCATAGGATATTCAGTCTCTGATACTCCAAGGAGATCCAGAAGCATTTAGATCCTTGTTCAATGCCTTTACAACTGCTTTTGTATTCTGACCAGGGACATTAATGAAACTGATTCTGCCATACCTACAGGAGGAGCTAACTAGAGGAACGAGGGCCTTTCTGCAAAATTCGAAGATAGATTCGCTGTTGTGTTCTGTTTAGAATATGTATTTACTTTTTCACAGAGTGTTGCATTGCATCTTGAGCTTTTAGTAATTAGGAAGTTGAATCAGCTGGTTTGTAGAAGTGCTGCAATATATGCTCTACTGTAATATTTTAATGTGGAAATAAAAATTAACTCAGTTAAGATATGTCTATACATCTCTCTTGCTGCACTAGAAACAATCTGGAAGAGGCAAAAAAGTTTTCTCTCTTTTTCTAGTGGCTAATAAATGTGATGTCTTTTCCCAAACTCTCTTCATTAATATTTGGGAAGCAGAATAACTGTTATCCAAAAATTTCTGATAATTAGAATGAAGTTTTTATTTTGATGTCAAGGTTCCTAGTGGGAATCCACATGGGACTAGTTCTTCCCATGGAGTTGCTTTATTGATTTGACTATTTTAGGCATATTATCTCCCACTGATTTTTTTTTAATTGCTAGAATTTTCTGTTCTTGGAAATCACAAAAAAAAAGTAATTAATTTAAAATTTAATTAATTAAAGTAATTTAAATTTATCCAAAATTACCCACTTTTTATAACCTTGGAGAAATATGAATGGAAGAGAGAGAAAACCACAGCTTTGTCACATATCTATAGTTGGCCATGGTTTAAGACATATGGGAACACAATTAAGTCATTGTCGTAGTTTAACCCCAGTTGATAACTAAGCACCATGCACCACTTGCTCATTCCTCCCAACTCTCCTGGTGGGATGGGGAGGAGAATAGAAAAAAACCCTCATGGGTTGATATAAGAACAGTTTAATAATTGAAATGAAATAAATATACTACTACTAATGATAACAATCATAATTATATGAAAAGGAAGATAACAAAAGGAGAGAGAAAGAAAACCCAAGGAAGACAAATGATGCACAATGCAACTGCTCACCCCACCCGCTGACTGATGCCCAGCCAGTTCCTGAGCAGCGATCAATGCCCCTTGGCCAGATCCTCCCAGTTTATATACTAAGCATGATGTCATATGGTATGGAATATCCCTTTTGCTAGTTTGGGTCAGCTGTCCTGGCTATGCACTCTCTCAGCTTCTCGCGCATCTCCTCACTGGCAGAACCCGGTAAGCTGAAAAGTCCTTCACTTAGGATAAGCACTACTTAGCAACAATTAAAACATCAGTGTGTTACCAACATTCTTCGCATACTAAATCCAAAACACAAGACTGTACTAGCTACTAGGAGAAAAATTAACTGTATCCTAGCCAAATCCAGGACAGTTATATTTTTTCCAGATGTTTCGATAATCTGGATTTTTATTCATTTTATCTTAATACCAAAGAGGAAGATTTAATCCATACAAAAGATTTTATTATATTTAAAAAGTTGCTACATATTCTTGTTATAATCTAAATGTGTAGCATTTTCCCCATTCAATAAAATACAGAACTGGCTCATCTAGAAGCAGAAAGTGAAACATTAACTAATGCAAATAATATATCTACATAGACTCGCATCAGAGAGGGGGTGACTGGCTAAATAGCTGCTCTGTTTCCTTCATCCTGCTACTTTAGAAATAGTATCCATTCCCTTGATTAATCTGCTGGAGAGTACTGAGGTTCTGGAATAAATGGTTCATTATGAAAATTGCCCTATAAGAAGCACTTAATCATTAAAAGATTTAAAGACCTTTTTGCCTCTAATGTTCTATTTAGGCAATAAATATCTCCTAATCATGTTGAGGCCAAGAATATAGTTGATTATAAAAATAAAATAGTATGGGGGCTGAAAGTGTGGTCCTGTGAAAAACTGGTATACTGTACTTTATAGAAGAAATATTAATGTATAGGAATATTTGTTATTCTCAGACATCTCTGGAGATTTTAATAATATTGACAATATTAAAAGAAGACTTTAGTGACAAAGTATCAAAAGAAAATTAAATTGATATAACTTTATCCTCATAGTTTACTATTAAGAGGTATTGGTCCTAAAAAGGTACAGTGGTAATAAAATTTACCCGTGTTATCTAGAGTGATAATGTTTTAATAAAAAGAGCAAAGTTTTAAAAATATTTCACAAAGTCGTTCTGCCAAAAAACCTGGACTTCTTATTCAATATAGTTCAATTGATGTCACATTTTATTAGTTGGACTGTATTATTTACTTTTAATTTTTTTATTAATCTGACCTCCTCAAAAGTGTCACATTACCATCTGTATTGCTTTCTTAACTTACTCAGAAAAGATAACCATGACTTCTGCTGGAGTATTACATTCTTTCTCCATATTACCCCAACTGGAGTCATCTGGCAAATTTCAGTTAGAGTTGACCTGTTCTCAAGGCATCTCACAGTATCACCGTGCACTCTTCTACCACGAGTCTTTGCTTCATATCTAAGAAGTTGCAGGCTGCTGATTTTTGGAGTTATGTTACAAGACCTTCCTTATAAAGCTTTGCTTGAGTGAAGTACGTATGCTCAGAGAACCAGGGAAGTTGTATACCGGATTTACCAATAGATTACTAGTCTTGAATCAGCAAATATGCTTGTACTTACAATGTGCGCGAGAGATTTTTGTACATATGGAAGCTATACTTATGCAGCAGTCATTGGCATGACTATTGCTCATCTGGTGAGATCTGTGTGCTGTTACCAACTCAGCTATGTTTTCCTGACACANTTACAATGTGCACGAGAGATTTTTGTACATATGGAAGCTATACTTATGCAGCAGTCATTGGCATGACTATTGCTCATCTGGTGAGATCTGTGTGCTGTTACCAACTCAGCTATGTTTTCCTGACACACAACGTGGGCTAACATTGCGAGTGGGAGATTTTATTACTTTCAGTAGCTTCTGGAGGATGGATGATGGTAACATCGAGAGCGCACTGTTAATTCCATACAACTCTTGAGTTCTCTTTTTGCCTACAAGCTACAGAAATTTTTCACAGACCTTTTTCCACTGATATGAGACAGATTTAGGTCCCGTACAGAATACTTGTTTCTAGGTAAAATTGATGTTGTAAATAAACCTGATGCAAATAAAACTAATGGTCTAAATAAAACTGATTATGTATTGGTCTTCATTCCTCTTCCAGATATACAAAAAAGACATGCCATTTAAGATACGATTTTGCTTTATTTTGTCATTTTTTCTTTGTTTGTTAGGACAGTACAAAAATAATGTAGTCTTCTAGTACTTCTAAGTATGCCTGTGGTACAAAAGAATGTTATATCTTTTGAGACTTGTTTGTTCGTGTCCTTAGAAAGGGATGCGAAGCCTTCAATAGTTGCTCACTAGAGAAAGCTCTTTTCCCTATTGCTAAGGTATTTCAATATGAAGCATCTCCTAGAGGATGCCAAGTTCCCAGTAAGTTTAAAAAACAAGTATTACAGCTGTTTCATAATATAAAGCCTTGTGATTTCAAAGTGTCTCGTACCTGTTTTCTTGCTCTCTCACAGGACCCTGCAGAACTAAAAGACATTGAATTTATGTATATACAATGCTTCCAAGTAATGTACAGGGCAATATTTAAATAAATAAAAATGTACTCTGTCTATTCTTTGAGTGGTTTACAGCTGCAAATTCATGGTATGTTGAAACCATGTGAAGAAGGAACCTTGATTCTAGAGTGATTGGATGAGGTTAGCTAGAATTATGTGCAATTCATCCAGGCTGGTTAGAGAGGCTGACAGTGACAATCAGAAACAGCACAATATTGCAGGATTTTGTTTTTTTTTTTTTTTTTCTGAGAATTGGACAAAGCTTTTCCTGTAAGTTGAGAATGTTTAGAATGGTAGTAACTTTCTAGGCACTAGGCAAAGGAGGGTGTTTTTCAAAACGTTGCTGTATTGAATGACTCCCATTATGTAAGGCCTCCAAATAAAATATCTGCAATGAAAAAAGCACTTTCTAAGGAGACGATGTGTTAGTGCAGTAGTTTGCTGCTTAAATCTACTCTCAAGTGTGTGTATTTTTCAGTATGACTTGATATTTAATTCTGGAGAGAAATTAACTGCAGTTGTAGAAGTTTATTTAGTATATTATAGACAACTTTATTATAATAACATTATAAGTTACTAAGCATGAAGTTTTAAAATACTCCATTTAATTACTTTGATTTAGGAAGTACAGAATCTTATTTGCTTAAATTTCTAGCCAGATCTTCCCTGCCTGTATTTGTGGGAAGCCACTTACATCATCAAGTCTCTTTACTATTTGATTAGCCTTCTGAAAAGTTCATGTATTTGATGGAAGGATTTCTACCTCTCTCTTTTCAGTGACTTACAGAATCGCTGAGGACTAAAGCTTTGACATGTTTTGCAGTTGCTATTTAAATTCATTTCTGTAAATCAAATATTTAAGATGCAGTAACACTTGCTACCTTTCGTAAAGCAATTTAGCATCTGCAATAAAAAATACCTATACAGTCATTAGTTGGATGGTGACAATGTCTTCATAAGCAGTTGCAAAACTCTATCTAGGAGTATTTGGGATGGTATTTTACAGAGTAAATAAAAAGATTTTAAAATATTTTTTTAAAGATAATAAGGACATACGTTTTTCCAATCTGTAAATTTTACTTTCTTTTTTCTGCTATGCTTCATTTTAATCAAATGAACATCTGTTTCTGCGGAACTGTGGGAAAAAAGATGGTTTTAATTTTTAGCCTAGATTTATTATCAGAGCATGTTAGTGGTCTTCAAGAATTAGGTTTTTTTTGTGCACTGACAAGATTCATATTTATCTCAGCTATAGGCCTAATTCAATTATTAAAAGTTAGGTTGAAAATATTTGTATAATATGAATTACCTTAAACATTTTTGTTCTTCATCTTCCTGTCTCTAAACTACAGAGACAAAATTTTAACTGAATATCTAGTTATTTTTTCTTTTTTGTTTTCAATATTAGGCCACTGACATATATGATCCAAACCCAGTCATGATGCTTATTCTGTGTGTCTACCTGTATGAAAGTCTCCCTCACTACTTACCCAAGAAGACTATAGAGTTTATAGGTGCTCTCCATGCAACCACTGTTAAACAGGTACTGATACAATTGAATTTAGATTTGCAGCATTACAAGGTTAAAAGACCGTATGTATGTATATGTTTATATTATGTATATGCTACAACAAAGAATGAATGGGTTTCATGTCATTTGGCTACTAAATATAGAAGATGGAAGCATGTATCTTCTTTTTTTTCTCTTCAGACTTGAGATCCTGACTTCTTCTGCTGTTTTTTCCTATGCTTGTAAGCACAGAAAAAAGTCTACAAATCTGACAAATCTGAGATCAAATATGGAGAGGAATAATAGATTAACAGGCATAGGAGTGCAGTGTACACTGTGAAAAGATTACTCAGAAAAATTGAGGTTGGATAGTCTGTAGGAAGTCTATACTCCTTAGGAAGAAAAATTATCTATCTAGTTATTTGAAGTACTTTCTTGTGATATCCTTATTTTGGAACTTAGCTGCAGAACACACCTTTTATACTCTAAAAATCGAATAATAATAGGCTGATTTTGTTGTTGTGATAGGTGCGTCTGAAAAACCCAAGCAGTAAAACTTTGATGTACAACGCCATTCTTGTAGGAAGAGATGCTGATGATTTCTCTTTACCTAAAGGAAACACTGTCACCATTGCCCCTAAGTAAGTAATGATTTTTTTAGTGTTATTAATAAGTCTTGTAGTATGCAAATATAAACCTACAAATTTATTAGTGGTGGAACACTAGAAATATGTTCAGCTACAAACAGGGCAAAATTAGTCAGTATAAAGATCAGGCTTTTTCTCCTTAACCCAGAACAATTCCAGAGTAATTTATCAGTGGGACACTTGTAGTTTAGCTCAATAGAGCTTTAAGAACAGAATACAAGCCTTCAAATTATTAGAGGAGTCATCTGTGTCCAATAAATATTTTTGTCCCAATGTATCAAAAGCTTTATTCTTCTGCTGTTCTTATATTTTATTTTTTTGCACAAGTAAAATTGAAATATCTCATCTGATCTTGATTCACATTTTTTACATCAATGCATTGTGGAAACATGAGCAGGTAAAAATTCTTCTCAGATTTCAGTTTTTATGTCTTATTCTTAATTGAAGCATGAACTGGACATTTAAGAGACCTTGACACAGGTTCGATAGTAGTGTTCGACTCCTTCTTTTTGCCCCCCGATCCTCCCTCCCCACTAAGTTGAAAACTGTTGCAGCTGCAATGTAGTTATTTCTCTATCTTACATTTCTGAAAGCCATCTAAGGATCTTGGAGAGATTTAATTTTGGGAAAACATTACGGTGTTAAAATTTTTGGTAGCAGAAATACTTATGGTATTGTTAATAAATATATTTATTAATATAAATAATATATATATAATATAATATATATAATATAATACAGGCCAATATTTATTGTTATAAAGGTATGTTGCCATCTTTTTCTTTTTGTTCACTAAGTATGTTATACTCTCTGTGTACTATGTGGCTTTGTGACTAGATACAGGAATTTCACTAATCCCTGTTTAACTACTGAAGACAAGAGGAATGTAGCAGTGACTCTGGCTGTCAGTTAAGACTTTTAAGTTTAGACTGCAAGTCTATTTAAGATATTCTATTCTATTAAGATATTGCAGATAAAACGGATTAGAGATTGTAAAAAGGAAAACAAAAGTCAACATTTGAAGAAGAAAAATGTCAAATACATGTTGTCAAATTCAAGAAGACTCAAGGCACACCGCGGTGCTAGCACGAAGTTCGGTGGCTCCGTGCTAGACCGAGGCGGCAGGCAGGCTCCCGGAGTCAGGGAAACCTAAGGCAGAGGGGAGAGGCCCGCCAGGAGCCGGCAGCTCTCGCGAGCGAGGCTGACGCGGCGCTGACGAGGCTTCAGCGTTGCCAGAGCAACCGCGGGAGATTTAAACG
>VZSC01006655.1:5830-16251 GCA_013398225.1 Steatornis caripensis
GCCGCCAGGCCACGGGTTCCCTCTGCTCTGCCCGCCGGCGCCGAGCCGTGCCGGTGAGCCCGTCGGAAGCTCGCCCTCGCGTTCCGCAGCACCCCGCGCCCTCCCCTCGGGTTCGCTCGGCAGCCCCCGCACGCGCCCCCGGCCCCTTTCCCCGCTTCTCTCCCAAGTGTGCCTTGGTCTCACCCCGATTCATGTGTGTTTGTGTTTTTAGGGTGATTGAGGCACTGCGCCTCTGGCCGTGGAAGCATGTCGGGGCCAGTGCCGAGTCGGGCCAGGGTCTATGCAGACGTGAACACTCAGAGACCCCGCGAGTACTGGGACTACGAGTCGCACGTCGTGGAATGGGGGTACGCCTGGGAGATAGGAGGGGGACCTGCGCCAGGGCCCGTGCGCCGGTGCCGCCGCCGCCGCCGCTCTCCTCCGCGGCGCGGGGAGCGACGCCCTTCCGAAGGCGGGAGGGCAGGTCGCGCGGCTTCCGTTCCGGCCGCCGTGTGACGGGCGCTACCCGACGTAGCCAGGACCGGCGTTTCGGGTTTTCGGCGGCACCGTCCGGCGCCGGCAAGCCTGAATTCCCGGGGAGCCCTGGGCTCGAGCCCGCGGCTCCCCGGCAGCTTCGCGAGCGGAGCCACGTGTAGTTGAAAGCGTTTTAAGAGAGACCCGCGTGGCCGGCTTCAAGCGCGCGGGTAAGCGCTGAATTAAAGCGGCGCGCCAAGGGTTTGGTTTTTATTGCTGGCCAGGATGGCTACGGCCAAACACGGCAGGCGCCGCGCTGCTGCCCGCAGGGCCCCGCGCGGCAATAACGGGGAGCGACGGTGGGAAGCTGGGCAACGGTCCCGGAGCAAAGAGGGGGTTTGCAAGGACGAAGTCTCGTGACTGGGGGTTTTTTGTTTGGTTTTGGAGTTGCCCCTGCGGATTTGAGTCTCTCGAGAACTCGCAGAGAGGACGACCGGTTGGTTGTTTTGTACGGCAGCCGGCTTGGCGACGGGCCGGGCAAAGGGCCGGCTTTGACTTCTCAGGTATTAACGTAGCGCTCGTCAGCAAGAAACGCTGCCCTGCTCGAGAGCATCTTCCTTCCCGAGCCGTGCGCCGGGCGGAGGGAACGCTGCCCACCGGGGACAGAGGCTGCTCTTTGTTCGCTAGTTGTGGTAAAAATCTGTAAAATAAGTCTTTTATCTGAGGCCGCGGCGCCAGCCGGTGCCTGGGCACCGAGGAGGCCGCTCCGCGCCGCGGCTCGGCAGCTGCCGCCGCGTTCGGAGCCCTCCCCGGCGCTCTCCCTGCTCTCCGCCCAGAGCGCGGCTAGCTGCAGCGCGCGCCGGTCACTGGTACCGGCGACCTGGGAAAGGAAAAAGCTGTTTATCCGCTTCCAAATGCCCTGCGCGCGGCCGAGCCCCGGGGAGCCTTCGGTCTCTCCGGGATGGCAACTCCACGTCTTCCGCGAGCGTCCTGGGGTTTTTTTTTTTTTCACCGCAGCGATCCTCGCAGTCCGTGTTTTCCCCGGCGTCGACCCCGAGCCTTCCCGTCTCCTTCCCAGCGAGCCCGAATTAATCCTCCCCGCCCGCGCCGCGCGGTTCGCCACGCTCCCACCACCCGCCGTTGCCGCGCCGCGGGTCGAGGAGCGAAGCGGCGTGGCGGGGCCGCGTCGCGCCGCAGCTCCGCTGCCCACGTGAGCGCTCCTCCTTTCCCTGGAGGTGCTGACGAGTCGCCTCCTGGATTGTCTCCGCTAATTAGCAATTTGCAAAGTCGGGCTTCCCGGCCTCTGAATTCCCTTTCTTCCCTCGACTCGCCAAATCCCCGGGGGCCCCCGCGCCGTGGCGTAGCAGAAATAAGTGCCGATACTTGCGCTGCTTCCGTCGGTCCCCGCGGGTGGACCGTAGCGGATCGAAGGACGCGGAGGTCTTACGGGCGAGAGCGGCCTTTGGGTTCTTGCGTGGAACGTTTATTTTCACGAATCCTGGGGCGCGCGAGGGCCTCGGTGTCGAGGGAGGGTCCTGGGCGCGGGGGAGCTTTTTCCTCCAGGTATTTCGTCGGTCTCTGCCGTTAGCTCACTGCTGGTGGGCCCTGGAGGAGCCGGGTGAGCTCGTCCTCGCGCCTCACCGCCTCCTCTTCGTAACCGCGAAGAGCGGAAGGTGGAAAGGCGGCGTCTCCGCGCCACCCGTAGCAGGCCGGGAAGGAGCGTGCCGCCCGCGGGAGTTGGCGGAGGTGTTTTCGGCGTGCCGGAAGGGTTACGCCGCGGGGCCGCGGTGCGCGCGAACCGGGGCGCGGGCCGTCCCCGAGCTCCCCGTAGCGCCCGTGAGGTCCGCCGTCCCGTCTCCACGTGGCAAGGGCCGAGGCACAGCGCTCGCCGTCCGGTCGTTGGCCGGTGGGTGTGCGCGTTCCTCTGCGGCGGTGGCTGCTCCTCGCCGGCCCTAGGCGCCGTGGTGATCCGCTGGCTCTCCGTTTGCCGCAGGCTGAGCCCCAGCTCCTGACCCCCGCCGCTCTCCTCGGGGGAAGCGGCGCCTCTAAAGCGAGCGGCGCTCTGTTCCGAGCCGGGCGTAATCTCCTCACCTCTTCTTTCTCTGTTTCTCCCGACAGCAACCAAGATGACTACCAGCTCGTGCGGAAACTCGGCCGCGGCAAATACAGCGAAGTCTTTGAAGCCATCAACATCACCAACAACGAGAAAGTGGTTGTGAAAATCCTCAAGGTAGGCGTGCTGGCTCGCCGTTCCGTTCCTCTGCCGGCGCGTCCGCGTCTTCCCCGCCTTCGCCTCGTCGGCCCCCCGCGTTCGAAGCGCTCTGTTGTTGGCATTTGGCTGATCTCAGCTTCGCTGCGGGAAACGCCGGTCCCCAAGGCGCAAGTTTTCAGCTAGCTCGTCTCCTCCCCCAGCACACCGGAGTTCCACGGGCGCGCTTGGCCGCTAGAGCGCTCTCACTGAATTACGCGCTTCTCGGGTTTCCGAGCAAACCAGAGTCCGGAGCGGGGAGGCAGGGGATCGCGTACGTGGGACGGAGGCAGGAGGGAGGTGCTGTGCCCAGCCTCGTGTGGACGTTCCGCCGGCGTCCCCGTCGCCCTCCCGCTGCGTCACCCGCGGGCGTCACCGCCACGAGGTTGCGGCGGCAGTGCTCTTCCCCTGACGGGTGGCTGCGTCTCGCCGGCGCTGTGCCTCCCTTACGGAACAGGCTTTCCCTGGGCCTGTCCCGGGTCACAGCCTCACCAGCTCGGCACGAATACTCGGGCTCGTTCCGCTCCAAGTCCATAAAATTCCTCCACGCCGGATTCATGGGGCGCGGCTCCCTGCCCGAGCGTGGACGCGGCAGCGCGGAGATCTTTCCCAGGACGGGCAGAGCAGCGTCTTGCAACGGAAGGCCGTTGCAGCACGCCGTGTCTCAGCCTGNCGCGGCAGCGCGGAGATCTTTCCCGGGACGAGCAGAGCAGCGTCTTGCAACGGAAGGCCGTTGCAGCACGCCATGTCTCAGCCTGGAGCCGAGTCCCGCCCCGGGGACGAGCGCCGGTGCAGCCGCGTGCCCCGGCAGCTCGGGCAGGGCGCAGAGGGCTTCCCCGGAGCCAGCGGCCTCCTGACCGACGCGCAGCCGGCCGTCCCGCCCCTCCGTCGCGCGTTAGGCTCACGAGACGCGTTTAGGCGCGTCGGCTCGCGGCGGCAAGCTGATTCCTGCGGCGTTAGCGAGCCGCGTGTAATGAGAGTCCGCGGGACGCGCGAGTTACGGGGACGGTCTTGAGATGCCTGCCTTTGCAAGAGGAACGGCGGAGGTACAGCGAGCGAAGAGGTGCAGCCGCGCAGGGGCGCCGGCAGAAGCACGCGCTGGGGAAAGCTCGGGGCGGGCGGTGAGGGAGAACGTGAGGAACGCCCTCGTGAACAGACTCGCCCCGTGTCTCGCCCGGCCTGTGCCGGAGAGGCTCCGCAGGCAGGGAGAGCATCCCAGTCTCCAGAGGCAGGAGGGAGACTCGGGTCGGCCTCTCCGAGCGGGTGCGGAGCCGTCTCTGCGCTCGCTCTGCAGGCGTGGGGCGTTTCCCCGGGCAGCTCGGCCCGGGGGCTGCTCGCGAGGCGGCGCCGAGGAGGCACGGAGGGGCTCGGCTGCCGGAGCCCTCCCACTCGCTTCTGCTTTTCTTCGGTTTCCAAAGTTTCGGTCAAAGATTGAACGTGGGGCTTGAAGAAACTCAGCTTGCTCCTTAACCCCTTCTTTTTTGGTATTAAAACCACCTCCCGAAGGCAGGAAGCTCCGTTCCTTTGGAAGCGGAGAGCTGTGAGAGGGAAGAGCTCGCGGCGTGCCGTTCGCCGGGGTGGTTTGGGCATGGAGTCGCGCTCCCGCCGTTCTTCCCCGGGGCCGAGTGACGCTGGGCGCCCGGTCAGGGCAGAGCCGCCGTCCTCGGGCTCGGAGCGGGCTGCGCGGGCCTCGGGGACGCGCTGTGCTTTTGCCGGGGCGAAGAACCGTCCGCGCTCCTTCGCCGTGCCCCCGCTGCGTACGCAGCCCGTCGCGCCGGAGCGGCCTGCTCCTTCACTGGGCTCTCGTTTTCTGTTTTCTCAGCCTGTGAAGAAGAAGAAGATCAAGCGTGAGATTAAGATCTTGGAGAATCTCCGAGGAGGCCCCAATATCATCAGCCTGCTAGACATAGTGAAAGACCCCGTGGTAAGGAAGGGGAGGGGGCAGCTCTGGCACCCGCCGCTTGGCGAGGTGCGGGGCAATCCGGCGGAGGCCTTCGCGCCCCGTGCGGCTCCCTGGCCCCCTTGGCACGCGCCCGGCGGCTGACATCGGCCCGGGGCCGTCGCCGCGCCTGCTCCCCGGCTCGAGCGAGGCTGAGACGGCAAACGAGAGAGGGTGGGAATGGAAGGGGATCGTTTCTGGCAGGCGGAGGAGGGCTTTGCCCACAGCCCCGAAAAAGCGCCTGGGGAGCAAGGGGTGCTCATTCCCGCGTGGGGCGTTTGCCTTTCCAACCAAAAGCGCGCCGGGCTGCTTTCGGTTCGCTGGGCCGCGCTCCCCGCCTTCGCGAAGGCCGAGGAGAAGGCCCGGCAGCGGCCGACGCGGCAGAGTCGGCGGAGAGCGGGAGGAGGCCGGGGCTGCGCCGTCGTCGATGCGGCACAGAGGGACGCTGTCCTCTGCCTTCGTGCCTCGGCGCTCTGCCGTGCGTGCGCCGAGATCGTTCGCGCCTCCCAAAAAACCGATAACGGCGCTGGCCGCTCTCCCGGCTCTTGCCCACGGACGGCTTTTACTTCCGTTACCCCCGCGGAGCCGGGGTATCCCGCTGTCCCCGCTGGTTTCTAACCGGGCCGGTGTGATCCGGGCGGGATCACCGGTTCGGGTCGGTCCTGCAGCGGGCAGCGGGGCAGGCGGCGCTCGGCAGGACCCGGAGGGCCTTGGGAAACCTTTGTGGCAGCGGGGCGGGGAGTTTTACGGGAGCGGGCTGATAAAAGCCGCGGTGTTTATGTAGCGCGGCCGACTTTCTCCAAGGCCCGTTGCTTCATGCCGCCTGGCGTGCTGATTAAAAAGCCGCATTAGGATGCATTAGCGGGGCGTGTTTGCGGCGGTTTTAATCCTCTGACGGGCCGTGAGAGGCAGCTGTTTGTGCGGAGATAGCAGCGAGCGGAGCCGGGGGGGGGGCTGGGAGCGGGCTCGCGCTCCGCCGCTCCGGGTCTGCGACGCTGACTGCTGCCGGAGCGCGTCGTAGGGAAGGAGAGGGTTGCGGGGCCGTGCTCTGAGGAGCGGGGGGCGCAGGGTCTCGTGTCGAGGTGGGCGGCTGTTTTGGGGCGCGGCGCTGAGGGCTGACCGAAGGGGCCGAGCTGCGCTGCCGGCGTGTTCGAGAGGGGCCGTGCGGGGAGGGGGTCTCTCTGCACAAAAGACCGTGGGAGCCCCGCCCGGAGCCCCGCGTCCCGCTGCGAGGGGGAGATCAAAGAGAAAGGGGGGGGGAGTGGGGCGGAGAGCCCTGCGCAACCCAGCCCTACCCAAGCAATCCCTACCAAGCCGTGCCCTGCACAACCGAGCCCTACAAAACCGAGCCCTGCACAACCAAGCCCCACCCAAACTAAGCCCTACACAACCAAGCCCTACCCAAGTCCTACCCAAGCAAGCTCTACAAAACCAAGCCCTACAAGAGCAAGCCCTACCCAGCCAAGCCCTGCACGAGCAACTCCTGCACAAACAAGCCCTACAAACCCAAGCTCTACAAACCCAAGCCTTACGAAACCAAGCCCTACAAAACCAAGCCCTGAACAACCAAGCTCTACAAACCCAATCCTTACGAAACCAAGCCCTACAAAACCAAGCCCTGAACAACCAAGCTCTACAAACCCACGCCTTATGAAACCAAGCCCTACCCAAACCAAGCCGTACGCAACCAAGCCCTACACAAGCGAGTCCTACCCAGCCAAGCTCTACCAAGCCGTGCCCTACAGAGCCAAGCCCTGCACAAGCAAGCCCTACAAACCCAAGCTCTACAAAACCGAGCCCTGCACAACCAAGCCCTACAAAACCAAGCCCTACCCAAACCAAGCCCTACACAAGCGAGTCCCACCCAGCCAAGCTCTACCAAACCATGCCCTACAACACCCAGCCCNCTGTACAGCCAAGCCCTACAAAACCATGCTCTACAAAACCAAGCTCTACATAAACCAACCCTTACAAAACCAACCCTTACAAAACCAAGCCTACAACACCCAGCCCTACCCAAGCAAGCCCGGCACAAGCAAGCCCTACCCAAACCAAGCCCTACGCAGCCAAGCCCTAGGAAACCAAGCCGTACCCAACCAAGGCAGAAGACGTGGCGTGAGCCCTGTGGCAGCGGCTCGCTCGGCTCGGGTTCGCGTGCCTCCTCCACCTACGGCGTCCCCAAAACCGCTGCTCGGCTGCGGCACTTCGGGCAGCCGCGGCCGGGCCTGCGTGGGAGCCGTGCGGTGGCCGGGGGCCGTGCAGCTCCGGCGCTGCCCCCTTCTCCTTTCTGCCGGGGTTTCTGTGAAGTCGGGGTGAGATGGGGTTGCTGCCGGCCCCGTGCCTGGGCTGGACGCGGGGCACCTGCGCCCCTGCCTGCCCCCCTTCGGCACTCTCCTCCCTTCGAGGGGAGACTCAAACCTCTCTCTTTCTGTCTCTCGAACCGGTGCCGCCGTCCTGCAGTCTCGGACGCCCGCCCTGGTCTTTGAGCACGTCAACAACACAGACTTCAAGGTGAGCGGCCGCCGCCGTTGCGAGGCGCCTCCCGAATCCCACGGTGGCGTATCCGGGAGAGAGCTCTCCTAGGCTCTGCGGCGGAGCCCCCAGCCCAGCGCCCCACCAGAGGCATTCCTGACCCGCGCCGACGCTCTCTCGGGCTGGGGAGGGAACCGTCCTCCGTTTCAGAGGCACGCGGCGTCACTGGAGCGGCCAGCGGATTTGGGGCTGCGGCCAGCTGCTCCTCTCCGCGTTTTACGGTTAAGGGAGGAGCCAGGGGCACGGTGCTGGTGTCGGGGGGCGAGTTGTCCCGGCGGGGGTCTCTCCGCTCGGCCCTGCTGCTCCAGCCGTTGCCCATCGTGGGGCTCGCGTTCGCGATCCGGCGTTCGCCAGTTTGCCGGACGGAACGTTGGGTCGGTTGAGCCCCGCGTTCCTAGAGCCCGGGCCGAGCGGAAGGAGGCGGGGAGGGCCGTGGAGATGGGCTCTAGGAGTGCGTAAACCGGCCGCCGCGGAGCCTCTGGCTGCTCCGTCCCCTTCTCAGTGAGTAACTAATGCGGGATAAGCCCTGACGTGACCCCTTCCCACCCGGTTCTTGTCCCCAGGGCTTGTTGTCTTTCTTTGGGGGAATTGCTCGCTGGGTTTTGCGCTCTTGTCCTCGTCCCTTGTCCTCGGGGTGGGACGCTGAATCCTTCCGGGTGCTGGGTCTCTGTGGGCGCCTCGGAGCTCCCTGGTCCCCTCCTGGGTGGCGGCACGGAGGGCACGCGCACGCTCCGAAGGCTGGTTGGCCGGGCTGAGGGCCCGGCTCCCCCGCGTCCGCTGAGGGGTGCTGGCCGTTCCCAGGCGGGGAAATTTCGGCGCACGAAGCGGCGCGTCGGTGCCTCCGGGCCCGAGTCGTGGGCTCCTCGAGCGACGTCAGGCGGTGCCTCCGCGAGTCCTGCGCCCGGGGGCGGCGGGTGAACGTGCTGGGCTTTGTTAACCTGCCTCTCGTCTTCCCTCTCGCAGCAGTTGTACCAGACGCTCTCCGATTTCGACATACGGTTCTACATGTACGAAATCCTAAAGGTGAGCGCCCGGGCACGGCCGGGAAACCCGCGGTCCCGAAGAAAAATCCTCGCTCGGGCAGAGGCCGGCCGCTAAAAACCTCTGCCGGGGAGTCTGCGTGAGGAAGCGGGAAGTAGAGTGGAGTTCATTTGGCTACGAAACCCCGCTGGAGCCTTGCCCTCCCGCCCACGTGGCACGGCTCCTTGGGCCGCCGCGCGACGGGAGGCTCGGGGGCAGGTGGCCGTGGGGCGTGCCAGCGGGCCGCTCGGCGCCCGAGGTCGCCGTGTCCTTGAGAAGCAAAAGCCGTCTTCGTTATTTCCCCGGCATCGCCTTGCCAAGACCTCTGCCTCCGCTGGCACCCGGTACTGGAAGTGGCTTTGGTTGCGAGGTGCCGGTGGGGCCGGGGCCGTGCCGGAGCCTGCTCCGGTGGTCTGCCGGGGTGGGCCGAGGGCGCTGAAACCCCCTCCGAGCGCGCTGCGTGCCCGGCCCGGCCATCTGCCCGCGCCGGCGGAGACCGGCCAGGCTGGACTGCAGGGTCCCTTCTGCCGGGCTTCGTTGGGAGCGGGCGCTGCGGGGCGACGGCAGCCTTGGCACGGGGGTCGCCTTCGGTGCGAGCTCCTCCGGCGGCGCTGGGGAGGGAGATGGGGTTTGGGCCCCCACCCCTCGCCGCCGCTCGGTCACGCTCCGGCTCTTGGCTTCGGGCTGGGCTTCGAGGGGTCGTGGCGGCGGGGCACAGCCGGTGAGCCCCACGCCGTGGGATTTTAGCGGTCCGCTGCCTGGAGAGGCGGCGGCGCGCGGGGTCCGGAACGGAGCCGGGGTCTGGAGATCCCCGGGGAGCGCGTCCGTGCCCGTAGCTTTTTGGACACCGAAGCGGGGGCTGACCTCGGCGCCGGCCGAGAGCCCCCCCCTCGAAAAGCGTTACCGCCGGCCACGCCGCCTCTCCGCCCGATCCCGCGCCGGGGACCCTCGCCTGACGCGCCGCCCGTTCCGTCCGCAGGCGCTGGACTACTGTCACAGCATGGGGGTCATGCATCGAGACGTCAAGCCGCACAACGTCATGATCGACCACGAGCACAGAAAGGTACGGCGAGGCCCCGCTGGCCCCGGATCCGCCTCCCTGCCGACAGGGGAACGCCGCGGGGCTGCGCCGCGCTGGTTCTCGGCTCCGGCGTGCCTCTCGGAGCGCTCGGCTCCTGGCTCGGAGCCTTTTTCGAGAACCATCGGTTTGCTTTTACCCGCTTCCTCGTGCTCCCGGCGCAGCCGTAGCCCGCGTTGACCTGCTGCGGAGCGTTGCGGTCTCGACGGCGAAACATCCCCGGCGCGGTTAATGCCGCGTGGTCCTGCCCGTCTCCGGCAGCGCTCAGCGCTCCGCGGCCCGTATTCGGGCAAATTCTGGGCCCCGGCAGAGCCCGGCGCGGGGATGGGGCGAGCTGAATTTGCAGCCGCGTGTTTGGAAAATCCTGGTTACCGGTGAAACCCGCACCTGCGTCCCGTCAACTCCCGTTATTTGCCGCCTGAAGAGGACCTCAGAAGGCGCCTGCTCCGTTTTCGGAGCGCAGAGGGGCCGAACCCCCCCGCCCCCGGCCTTCCCCGCGCCCCTCGGGCACCGTCGCCGCGGCCTGGCGTCACCGGCCGCGGTTTCGTTGTGGCCACCGGGCATGAGCGCGAGCCTGCCTTTCCGCGTCGTAGAGCTCGGTTTTAACGAGAATTCCGGCGTAAGGCGACCGGGGAAACGCGGCTGAGGCGTGTGCTCCGCGCGGTACGGATAAAACCGCCGGCAAGCCGTAACGAGAGAGTAATTATTAACGGTTCGCTGCCGGGGTGGGAGGCGGCGCTGCGCGGGTTCCCCGGGGAATGGGCCGGGGCCTGGCGTCCCTCGGTATGAATGACCGGAGAGCGTGCCACGGGGTCTGACGAGCGGCACTTGGGGGCCGGGGGGCTGCGAGGCCCGGTGAGCTTGAGGAAAGATCGGGGGAACGAAGCGGTGAAGTTCCCGGAGCGCGTGCGCCGTGGCGTCACCACGTGCCCCCGCTCCGCCTCGGCTCTGCCGCGGCGCCGGAGCAGCCGGGGCCGGGTGGGAAGAACGCGGCGCGGGGAGCGGTCTCAAAGNGATCGGGGGAACGAAGCGGTGAAGTTCCCGGAGCGCGTGCGCCGTGGCGTCACCACGTGCCCCCGCTCCGCCTCGGCTCTGCCGCGGCGCCGGAGCAGCCGGGGCCGGGTGGGAAGAACGCGGCGCGGGGAGCGGTC
>VZSC01006657.1:0-14586 GCA_013398225.1 Steatornis caripensis
CTATGGAGACCAAGGTCGATGCTTGCTTTTGCTAAATTTCTTGTGTGCCGGAACTGAAAGAACAGACAAATGATCACACCTGTGACCCTGCAGTAGGGAGGAGCGGGTCGGACAGCTGACCCAAAACTGACCAAAGGGAATATTCCATTCCATATGCATAATACTCAGTATAAAGCTGAGGGATCACAAGGGTCTCACTCCCTTCTTCTATGGCCGGCATCTGAGGACGACTCTGTCTGATTCTTCTGCCTTCGATCCTGATACGTGCATTCCTGAATCCAGCTCCTGCCTGCTGCTGAGTACAGTCCGGGACTTCCCTGGGGCATGTCCCACAGTGTCCTGGTGACCTATTCGTCATTGGTGGGGGGGCAGCTCAATACCAGTTTTGTACATACTCATAGATTTGTATATATTTCATTATTATTTTTCCTATTATTATTATTATACATGATTATTGTAGTTAGAGTAAAGCTCTTTAAACTTTTCCAACCCATAAGTCTCTTTCCCTTTTCTCTTCCACCCCCCACCCCCCCCACTTTGGGGAGGGAGGGAGTTAACAAAGAGCATCTGTTGTTCGCTTAATACCCAGCCCAGCTTTAAACCATGACAGTAGGGTCCCAGAGATGTTACGAATAAAGAACTGCTTATGATATTTTTTCCCAATTAATTTACTCTGCTTTAGTAACATCAGAGTGGATTTGAGCAGGAACTCTCATTTACAGGGGCTCAAAACATCTAAAATTTTTCATGTATCATGGTAAGTCATTTTGCCTCTGTTGTGTGAAATATTTTCAGTAACAAGTCAGACTTTGTTGCATAAATATGTAGTAAAAGCAAGGATGGGGTGAAGGTGTTGGCAATAAACTTATTTAATCAGCAACTAGTAGTTCAACTGCCAGCTGAAATATCAGATGGAAAAATGCATAATAGCCTCTCCTATATAAATCCTCTGCTTATCCGTTGGCTATGAGCTGATCGTTGAGGTCATCAGCCTCACATTTGCTTTGTATTAGTTTTCCCAAAATTTTACTTTCAACATAATATTTCTCCTCCACTCTTGAGCCTTCCCTTCAGAATAACACTAAAGTTATACTCCACAAGAAAATTTGCAAAACCAAACTAGCTCATTTTCCGTCATTCACCAATGTCATGCTTTTTTTACAAATTAAGATGCCGAAGTTTCTGTATCAACTAATTTCATCAAACTCATGTCTTGTATTTATTTGCTTAGCTAGCAGTGGAGTCTTTCCCCTAGACAAGGATAAGATTTGGTTGCATTCCCATAATTTTCAGGGATTAACAAATTACTTTCTTGCCTGACTGAGAGCATGACTACCCCCACCATCATTTCTGCTCACAGTGAAAATTACACTTGTCAGTAGCAAAGTGCTGGAACTACAGGTTGTATTAAATATGAAAAAAAAATGAGTGGCTTTATTTTAGACGATTTCAATTGGAGTATCCTCCAATAATGAGTGACCAAAATAACTCTGTTACTGGTAAAACAGAAGGAATATTTTTTCCTGTTTCTTAAATTAAAATTTTCATATTTTCTTTGTAATGCTGAAAAAGTAAAATGTCCTGGCTCCTGTTCATTTTGTACTGTAAAACATTTTTATTTTTACAATGAATGTTGGATTTTTGTGCTAGAGATTACAGCTACTTGTACACCAATTCCTATTCACCAGCAAGTAAAACCATTGATTTCTTCTCATGACAATTTTTAAGTTATTGTTTCCCTTGCTTCCAAAAAAGTTTTAAAGGATAACTGAAAAGAAATACAAGAAGTGGAGAATGAGCAGATGGCAAATCATTTTGACTGAAAGACAACCAAATGCCTGTTACTCTGAGACAAGAAATTTGGTTTGTTCTTGAAAAGTAAAAAAAACAGTTCCGCAAATCTGAAGGGAAGGTCTATTTACATCTTAGCAGTCCCTAGTGTTAAAAATATGCTGTTAGCTAAGAACTATTTATAACGGAATTCCTATAATTTCACTGAATATTGTGGGTATTGATTGCAGGAAACAGCTAGAAGACAGGGTAGGCTTTCCTCTTCTTCATGTCTACAGAATTTTCTTTTATCAGTGGTAAATAAACAACTAACTAACTAAATAAATAATAGACACTGCAGCAACAATTTCACTTGAATTCGATCTCAAAAATCACAGTGACTTATAGCTGCTCTGAACATTGATGGATGAAAAGAAATTGTATCCCTTTTGAGGTCAGTGGACATTTCAGCCTAAAATGAGTGATAAAGTATAGTAAGATATATTGTTACTGGATAATATTTTCATTAAGAAACTGTTCATAGTCAACAAATACCATGCAGCAAACAATTCTAATACCTTTACTTGCACTGCTCCAATGAATAAGGACTAAAAGTGTCCTAAATAGCAGGAAAAGTTTGAAATCATAGTAAGAAAAAAATCAACACTACACAGCTGCCATAAGTGTTGGTATGTAATGGATATGAGGATCTAAATTTATAATGCAAATTGCCAACATTTCTGAGTGTAACTAACATTTTAAACAGGGGTAAAATAACCCAGGAAGATATGCATGTGTTTTTATCTTTACATAATTCCTGCTCTAACATTAAGCGCTGAACCAGCCAGCAATCTAAATACAGATTGTCTTTCTATTCACCATCATAGAATCATAGAATCATTCTGGTTGGAAAAGATCTTTAAGATCATCAAGTCCAACTGTGAATGGAACACTGCCAAGTCCACAACTGAACCATGTCCCTAAGCACCATGTCCACACATCTTTTAAACCCCTCCAGGGATAGGCACTTAACCACTTCCCTGGGCAGCCTGTTCCAATGCTTGACAACCCTTTGGGTGAAGAATTTTTTCGCAATATCTAATCTAAACCTCCTCTAGCACAACTGGAATCTATTTCCTCTTGTCTTATCACTTGTCACTTGGGATAAGAGACCAACACCCACCTTGCTACAGCCTCCTTTCAGGTATTTGCAGAGAGTGATAAGGTCTCCCCTCAGCCTCCTTTTCTCCAGACTAAACAGTCCCAGTTCCCTCAGCTGCTCCTCATAAGACTTGTGCTCTAGACCCTTCATCGGCTGCATTGTCCTTCTTTGGACACACTCCAGCACCCCAATGTCTTGTACTGAGGGCCCCAAAACCGAACATGGTATTTGAGGTGCTGCCTCACTAGTGCTGAGTATAGGGGGACAATCACTGCCCTAGTCCTGATGGCCACACTATTTCTGATACAAGCCAGGATTTTGTTGGCCGCCTTGTCCACCTCGGCACACTGACAGCTCATATTCAGCCAGCTGTTAACTGACACCCCCAGGTCCTTTTCCACTGGGCAGCTTTCCAACCACTCTTTCCCAAGCCTGTAGCGTTGCATGGGGTTGTTCTGACCCAATCATCCTCTTATCACAAGAATCCAGCTCAGCAACTTTTGTTATCTTTGTTATGTCAGCAACAGCAAATGGCCCATGAACTGCAGGGCACTGTAGGCTAAATAACCATATTGCCAGAAATACAGAATCACCCCAAGTGCATTTCACAACCAGTATAATAGTGATTTGAAAGCCCTTTGTACTTGCTGCTTGCAAATTTTCCCTAAATAGCACTTGTGCATGGATTTTCTCTGCAAAACCACACAAAACCTGATCTCAGAGGGTTTAATTAATTCTGAAAATAACCATCGTGGAGAATATGAGAGGAAAATATCCATTTCATGCAGGTGCACATAAGCCTACAAGCAAGCTGGAGGTCAGTGGGGAATGATGGAAAGAGTATCCTGGAAAACAAACATTAAGTAAGTAAGCATGTGTGAGCAGCTTCTGATTTTGCCTGTGCTCTCTGAAGCAAATATATTGCTTAGCTATGGGAATAGATAACAACAAAACCTTCTTCAGGTGGTTTTTCAGGTGGTTATGCCACATAATTAAGAGAATCAATTTTCCTGGGTTTGGAGACTGATGTAACAACAGTAGATTGCTGTTGCCAACTAGATTAGCAGCTTATTTATATTAATGAAGAGAAAAATTCCAAAAAGACAGAGTAATGGAGGAGGAGACAGTCATGATAAAGGAAGTAAGTGTCCTTGCCCAAGGTACACTTATATCCTTTGAGGCCCAAATGGAAATGAATACTGACATTCAATTTCTCCCTTTTGTATTACCTTTATTTCAGTCTTACCAAGTTTGTAGCATTTCCTTGAAATTCACCTCCCTCATGTCAGCAGACATTCTTCTTACTCAGGAATATATTCTTCTGGACAATTCATGGCACTACATTCCCAACCCACAGAAAGCACCTAAAGAAATAACCCAGTCTAGGGTAAAGAGCAAGAAGAGGAGAAGGGAGAAGGGAACATTTTCCTGTAGTGCAATGCTGTTTAATTTAGTATGTTGGTTCTCCAACAGTAAGGGAAAAAGTAATAGTCACACAGAGGAATCTTGAGGTTAAGCTTGTAATGTTAACAGAAGAGGTTCAGAAATGCTATCATGTTTTCATGTTCTGGAAATGTGACTTGTTGAACTAAGTCAGACCAGTTTGCTGCTGCTTTGCTCAAAATGAATTTTTATTCTTTATACAGATATCAAACCTTATAAAAGTTTTAATTTGAAAATCTCACCTCTGTTACTTTTAAAGGTCTCAACTTTGCAAATACACTACATTTTCTTTGATACTCTGTGTCAGTTAACTAAAGAGTTTAAAGCGTGCTATTACAAGTCCAGCAAGAAAGTCCAAAGACGTTAGGTGAATTTAAACAACATGTTAAACTGCATCCATGCTAAATAATATGGAGTCTTAGGAAAACACAACACTGAAAAACACTTTCGGTTCTCCTCAAGCAAATTATTTTAGCTTTTCTAATGGAAAATTTGAACACTATAGCAAAACTGAAATTTTACTACAGCAAATTTTATATATGGGAGTTTTCCAACTACCTCTAGGGGATAATACCTGACAGGGTATTTATATTATTTAGGAAATGGTGGCAGAGTGCTGTTATGTCTCTGTTATCAGTTCTGTTTGACCATGTTATTTAGTCTTAATTTATTTCTTGCTGAAGCCAATCTTAAGGGTTTGAGCAAATTTCATTCTATTTACCATCCATGTTGTTTTAGAGTAGGTTAATTTTAGACAATAAGCATTTTTAAAAGTAAATACAGCAGGTGATATTATTTTTTGGACAAAGTCTGTAAAGAATCCTGTATAAGTGTTTCCACATTATTGCAGGAATTTCTTGCTGTGCTCTTTGTAAATAACAATTCAGATAGATAGATAAGACAATCAGTTCTCTGGAAATAAACATTTTTGTTATAATTTTTAGAGTGCTACATAATGATAGCTGGAAATTAAGTTCATAAAGATTTGTCCATCACATTTCCAAATAAATTTTCAGTACTTAAAGGATATATGAAGAAAAAAGATTATTTACTGCAACTATTTCAGAGCTTTAGGTTAGATCTAACATAATAGAGAGAAAACTTCATGCTTTCAGAGCTTCATTTTTTCTGCAACATGTGTATTCAGGTTCTAATACAATGACCACCTGAACGTAATTCATACATCTTTCCACTGCATTCTCATGTGTTGTTGGAGAAACAAGAATCAATGATTGAATTTGAAGGGGGAATGATGACAGCTATGGAATAAGAAGTCTCTTATTTCTATGTGCCCAGTGTCAGGGAATCCTTGACATAATCAATTTTTCAGAAACAGGCTGCTAAATTTCTTTCACGTTGTCAAAATGCAACCAATAAATCTTAAAGTACAGTTTATAAGGATCTTATTTTTTGAATCACACTGAAAAGCCAAGAAATAAAAATATCACTCTAGAAGTGAAAGTTTGCTGTCACTATTAAAGTACATGTATCACCACTGAGTTGATCCTGGAACACCTAAGAAGAAGGAGACTTAGAAAAGTATTGTCAAGGACAAGTTTTTATATTTATTCTCCTCATTTTTTGAAGATCCAACGTCTGGAGTACTATTATTAAAACCAAGTTTTGCCTGTCAGGACTTGTTTCGCTATTTCCTTTTAAGCATGATATCTAAAATATGTTCAGAGGTCAGAAGTCCTAAATTAGCCATTTTTTTAAAAAAAAAAATCTCATTTCCCTGAAATGCTGTTCACATATCAGTAGAGCTTTCCTTATTTCATGTTAAGTGTGGCTAATAATGGTATAAAGATGAACTATTCTCTCTATGTCCAAGCTGAAAACCAAATAAGATTCCTTTGAAGAATCTGGTGCAAGGCTAAATCACCTAGAAATGGAAATTAAGTGTGCTTGAAGCATAAGACATCCAACAAATAATGTTTTGCAACCCTGTGTTTGTCTCTCAGGGCATCTGAATTAGTTCTTCCAAAACTAACACACTTTTGATATGAAAAATCATAAGGAGTACAGATATCTTCTACTTATAAAACTGAAAATCTCAGTGGGAACAGCCCTGAAGGACTTCACCTAATTAGTCTAAATCTCTCTTTTTTTTTTTTTTTTAAAGTAACTGCTAATAAGAGGTCTGGAATACACTTTGATAAAAATATAAACAAAGCTTAACTCTTTAAATGCATATTTGCCATGGGAAGCACCTGGCATATACACAATTTGCCAAAGGACAAGGGATACTCTAGACTGTGATGAAAGGTGACAAACAAGAAGAAAATCATCCAGCATTGCATGAGAACAGCATAGACAAATAGATTGAGAGAGGCTCAGGGAGGTTGAGTAGATGACCCACTTCCCCACAGGTATTATTCATGCTTGACAGAAAGCCTGATGTTACTTAAAGATCTTTGTGGCTGAAACCTAAACAACCTTCCTAATCAATCTGCTATAGTTTTTCTCAGATTTTCTGAATATCTGAATTAAACACTCCTTCTCCAATTCAGACTTATTAGTTCTTGTCTTACTCACCAGAGACATGTAAAACAATCCGTTTCTTTTTCCCTTTCAGGACCTTTTGAAATACATTAAATTCATTACATCTCACCTCCAGTTTTCCTCATAAATCATTTTTCTGGAGTCTGATAATTTCCTTTGTTCCCTTCCAGACCTTCAACAGTTGGTTCCATTTCTTTCCTTAAAGCAGCACCAAAACCTGGAAATACATCCCAGGTAAGGTCTTCTCACGATTACTAGTTAGTACACTACACAGTTTAATTTATGTGATCTACACACAAGGTCAGAAAAGTTTTGGGTTTATGGCTCTTCCTTAATAACAGCAATAGAAATAAAGGAAATCAGCGCAGCTTTGGAAACGTTTCACAGAAACACTATTGCTGAGCTATATCAATAAGGTATTAATATGCTTGTCCAGTATTATATTGAATCTACAATGCTTCTTGGACTTTATAGTTCATTGTCCTACAACTAACTGCACAAGCAACATTCTTGTCTTTTGACTTCCACCAAGGATCAAACTGCACAGTCAGCAGTGAGTAAATGTTCTCATCTTCCTCACTCAAATGTTCTCATCTTTCTCACTCTTTCTTTCTTCATGTTTTATTTATTTTAATTCTTTAATTATGAATTAGTCTCTCTGACTATACCTCATGAATATCCATCCATCAGGTTTTCATGTGTGTGTGAAGAATGTTACAAAGATTCAAGATTCACATTGTGTTGTCACAGCACATGTATTTTGAATCATTTGAAATTAAGTTTCATTTACTTAAAAGAAAATTAAACGGATGTATTTCTAAAATGAACCAGTTTGGTGTTGCAATGTTTGTACTTCAAATAAGAAGGAAGATCTGTGGTTACTTATCCGAATTGTGAGTGTATAACTGTAACCTTTAAGCTTGTAGCTACAATTTAAGTACCTAATGAAACAAAGTAAATATGCATATTTTCTGTGTGCTCAAGAATACAGGTAAGGTAACTGTAAAAAAGCCACAACGAGATTTTTTTTCCTGGAGATCAGATCCTAAAATTAGCAGATGTCCACTCAGACTTTGTCTGTTTATAGGAAATTCAGAACACTAATTATTCATAACATCATTCGTTAGCTCATTACCACATAAATTCTAGGAACCATACAATATATTTAGCATTTTTGCATTTCTTCTGTTTATTAACTAATGTGTACCAGTATTCACTGACTGTGTATCTAGGTTACATCTGAGTCAGACTGGGAGACAGAAAGTATCTATGGTATTGGCTGCAGCAATCTATTCCATGAAAACAAAAAGCTAGCATTTAATCTAAAAGGTGTTTTTATTAAAAGCAACCTTCATATTTGCTCTGAAAGAACCAAACAATTTGAAGGCTCTGAAGGATGCTACCAAATTCAGTCAAAGTCATATAATGCCTTTTTCTCCTTTATGTTCAACCAGTAGAGCGAGCACTTCCCAGGTTTATAAAATAAAAAGGCCTAATCACTCTGAATGAAATTATGTATGCTGCAGATTCCATGCTGCTAGTTTAGTAAATTATGAACATTTTCAAAACAACATATAAATCACATAGAAACTATTCAAATATAGAGATCTGTTCATATTATTTTTTAATGTAATTCAAGTGAGAAAGTGCATCTTCTTATGCCAGGTACTTAGCCAGTCACTTTTTCTTCATTTTTTTCCATGTAATGTCTGAAGTCAACATTTTCTTAGAAAATATTTCCTGCTTCATGCTTTCATCCTCCAAGATACCAACTCTCTTTGCAAGCTTTCTGATGCACTAAATCTCTACATTGTATATTAGATCTGAGATTTGTATTCACCAGTCTTTCTCCTTGACCAGTCCATGAAGGATGACCTTACCGATAACTTTGCATCTCAGCTGAGAGTGCTTCTGGCACTCCATGCATTTGTTACCTGGCTGTGACCAACAGCAAGATTTGAAGACAAAGCCTCCTTTCAGGAAAATTCATCACAATACTTCTGTCTAAAGGAGAAATGGGAAGTAAGAGGACATCATTAAAGCAATATATTTACCCAACCATCTTTATAGATTAAAGTTTTCTTTTTTTTCTTTCAAGTTTTCTTCCAAGTAAAATTTCAATGCATGTGTGTATTTCTTCAGTACCCTGACACACAAATACATTTGTGTAGTAAAGAGGCCTTTCTTGTACAATAACAGATATTTTTCTAATTTTTACTTAGTTCTCTTTATTAAGGCAGAACGATACCTCTTATTTACATAGCAGGGTTCCTCGTCTATAGTCAAAACTTTTGTTAATCACACTCCTATTCACCTGTCTGTGCCACCTGCCATGTCTCTCCCAATGCTTTCTCACTTGTAGTGCCATTCTTCTCTAGTCAGCTTTACCCCTCAGAATTTATTCCACCTCTGCGATCTCTTCGTATTTATTTCCTCTTCATACCTAACTTTCCAGATTTTCCAACAAATAAATTTTTAAAAAAGGTTTTCCTTCTTACCTCATTTTATCCTTACTTCTCTCCTACAGTGTTTTGAACAGCACAGATGTCACTTTAGTTCCAGATGCGCAGCCACAGGTCTCTGGAGACCACAAGAGCTCTCTGAGGAGTAACACAGTATGTTTATCTCATTTTCATGGTCTTCCCCAACCATCTCCTATTGGCTCCGGTCAGGAACTAAATGGGTTAGTTAGCACTTTGAACGGACAGAAACAGTCAGATCATATATGACTTCTCCAGTAGCACTCAAAGTTTTGTAGGTAATGACATATCCCAGTGCATTTCTTTTTCAGATTGGAGAGTCCTAGACTACTCAGCCGTTGCATGGAAAGTAACATTTAGTCATTTTTTAAAGATTTCCAGGTTCTTCTATATCTTTTTTTGAGACAGGAGACTGATTTCTATAATGCAAAGTGATTCTGTTTTGTTCTCTATTCCTCTCCTAATAATTCCTAGCAGTAAATTTGTTTTTATCCTTGTTATTCACTATTGCTGCAGTTTTCATGGAGCTATCTATCATAACCCCAAAATATTGCTACTGAATTATAACAATTATCTTCTTGTATGTGAAATTAAGTCTCTTTTTCACCATTCATGCTACTTTATTTTTATCTACATTGAATTACCAGACACTTCACTACCAGTCACAGTCTTTCATAAGGTCTTCCTATAATGTTTCATAATCTGTCCTTGTCTTTACTGTTCCAAATAAGTTAGTACCATCACAAAACTTTGCTTCCTCTCTACTCATCAACTTTTGCAGGTAATTTATGAAAAGGTTAAAAATATTCCAGTGCAGAGTTCTCCAGAACCCAGATGGCCTCTTTCTCCTGAAAGTACTTACTATTTCCTCCTACACTTTGTTTCTTACCTTTTTAGCACTTCTCTGTCTATTCAGGGACCTGCTTTCTTACGCCGAGACTGCTTAGTTTCCCTAAGGTCTTTGATCAGGGACTTTATGCAAAGTCTTTTGGAAATACAAATAGACTGTATCAACCAGATAATTCCTGTTCCATTTCAATTACCATCTCATTTCATTTTGCTTTTAAGTTGACTGAATATGTTTTATTGCTGTTAGGAATTTCATTTTTATTTTTCAATTCAGTTTCTACCGGTGAAACTGCTACCCATGTCTATAACATCCTTTTACCTGATCTTACATTCAAGGCATTTTACTGCTTATTTTCTCCTGAGATACTGATTATTGCCCACAATCTACTCTCAATAACATATTTCAATGCCCAAGTGAGATTGTTTGTTTTAAAATCTCCTCTTCACTTTTCTCCTTAATGTTTCTCCTGTGTACTCCAGAAAATGGAATGGTGAATGCCAAAACACTCTCAGTAGTGAGGCTGTTGCTAAGACCACCACCTCTAATTCTTGCAAATGCTGTCTCACGGACTTCTTGCGGTTCTCCACCTTCCTGCCTGTTTTTGACAGCTTTTGTCCTTGAATAGGATGAAAATTTGTTGAGACAAAATTTCTCTTTAGTATTGCTAGTATCATGTCTTTACAGATCCCTAGCATACTAAGAGCTTTTGATCCATGACTAGTTTCACAAAAAATAAGCAAATAGCATTAGTGCTTATTAATACCAACAGCTCTCTCAAACTTGGGCAGTGAGGCTCAGGTAGTACTCCTGCATGCAATACTCACATGACCAGTTTTTCTGCCTCTTGAAATACCATGACCAGCATGTCTTACTCTGCTTGGCTCCTGCAAGAGCAAAGTAAATGTAGTATGTTCTGTACAGACTGAGATATTTCTGGAGCCAAAGTAGATACACTTGGTGTGGCTCCTGAGCTCACAAAATCTGCCAGTGTGCACTCAAGTGCTCTTGCATCCATATTATAACTAACTCACACATTAGACAATCTGCTTACAAGTAATTGGTCTTAATTGTAACAACAATGTGTTTTTTATATATTTATCATAGACTCTGTCACCTCAGAACCACAGCTGACCAGCAGGTAAAATAACTTTACTGCTAGAAAAGCAAACACCTGATTACCTCCATACTAGAATTCAGAAAATTAACAACTACTGAAGAAAAATAGCTCCTTCCTACACCAAGTGGTTGAATAAGCTCTCCCAAAAGCTTTGGGTAAAAAGAGAAGTGCAATATTCAAGGATCTTACAGAGTCAATAAAGTAAGACCTATGTATGATTGCTAACACTTCACGGCAGAGTTTCTCAGGACTTAAGGAAAGGATGAATCAAGGGAACTATTGCGGACACAAGAGTAGTAATACGATTTTTTTTTCCAGTGTTTTCCATATCGATTCTTAGCTAAAAGTCTTCTTTCTCTTCTCTTCCCTTTTTATCTATCTGAATGCAGCTGCTGGGTTTTCTATACAAACATACATCATGACCTATCAGACGACACTACCTTCTGCTAAGCAACTGCTGATGGTGTACGGTAGAGCCAGGCAGACATCAAAGACCCTTATTAATCTTCATGTGTGAGAGCAAGAATACAACATGAGGAAGAATGTAAGAAAGGATGAAAACAAACTCAGCTACAAGTTAACATTTCTCAATAAAAACTAGATTATTGCTGGAATTAAAGTGCTTTTCTTGCTCACTTCAGCTGAAATTAAGGAAAAGGAATTGAATAGATGTGCTGCTCTGTGATATGGCAAATCAATCTATTTGATTGTGCATCCCTGCCTGATAGCTGCACTGACACAGGGAAAATTGCTAATCTGGGGGAAAAAAGAAAAAAAAGGAACAAAAAAAAAAAGAATCCAAACACATCTTATAATAAACATAGTCTATCAAATGTACACTGTCCTGTCAGATTCTACTACAAAGAATGAATCTTGAACATGAATTCCTTTCAAGAAAGCAGTTTTTGGTATTCACAGACATTGTCATCTACTGGAGCTGGGGGCTGGGGCTGGGCCTGGGAGATAGAAAAGGAATATAATTCATTCTCTAGCTTATTGAAGAAAGTTACAGTGCTCACATGCTAGTAAGTAATACTGTTATTACTGCTGCAATTTCATATTCTGACTAATATTGTACACAGTCTGACTGCCATTAGCCTGTCTTTGAAGCATTTCCTTCCCTTGTAAATGGCTAAAGGGTTGTTCTTGATAATATATATTTGACAGAACAACATTAGGCATGTAAGATATTGCACCTCTGTGCCGCCTACTCATGTATTTTTTCCGACTTAGCTATCACAAGGCAATTTCTAAGATTCAGAGAGTTTTCTTCAAATATAAATAATCAAAGGGAAATTTTGCTGACTGAAAGCTTAAAGGCTTTTTTTTTTAAAGGTTATTGAGTTGTCAAAGAAAGTTAGAAAATATTTGTAACAGATAAGACCCAGGCTTAGGACTAACAAAATCCTACTCAAATTTAACTTCAGCCTTCGTTTCATCAGTGTTTCTGTACTTGTTCTTGCTTTACTCTAAGGAAGCTCGGAGTATGGTGTCACCCAGTTTTGAACCTTTTCCTCTTGCATGCTCTATTCTCTGAGAAAGCCAGGTCTCTGGCTGCACAGCACATGCTGAGCATAAATGTTTACCAAAACTCTTCCATGGGAAGAATGAATTTGTCAGATATATGTAGTGAAAGATATCAACAAAAACAGTCTCCTGTATAAATTGCAAATCAGATTTTTTATGGGATGGTATCATTTTACTAAATAAAAAGCAAATTGTCTCATTTACTCCAGTGGAAAGAAAGAAAAATAGGCCAGCACTAATCATATAAAAAGACTAAAGAGCTGAGAACAGACTGAAATTAATACAGGATCCAATTGATAAGTATTGATACTTTCATATCAAAATCTTTATAAATCAGGTATACTTTGCAAAAATTGGAAGAAAATATTCTTAGATTCTTTTAAATTAGCTTTTTCTTATTCATTTAATAATGTTGTCTTGCTAAGCAAGCTAGCAGAAGTGCGAGGGGTGGTATTCAGAAACATCACACCTAGGAGATTCTCCATGACACAAAACCTTTACATTTTATTTTATCTAATTTGCTTGCTATTTACTTGTTAAGCAGCTCTTTGCCACATTAATTAGTGCATTAAAATTTAATTCTTATTAGCTACTGAAATCAGTTGGTGAAACCTATATCAGCAAATACTATCCCATTATCATGTCTATATTACTGAATGTTAATATTAAGTGGTGTTGTTAACCAATGGCATTTATTTTTTCTTCTAAGTCACTGAATTGTTTTGGGGTAATAAGATAAGTATCAATGTATCTACAATGTACTTCACCAGTATGTTAAACCCGGATTTGCCATGCCTGTGTTTCTGCCAAGCTAAAACACTTCAGTAGGGCCGCGATGGTCCAAACAAGCTCCCTGCTCTCAAAGACTTTCTGATGCTAGACATTGCAGCAAGGTGGACGGCCAGGTAAGGCTTCCCGATTTTGTAGAAAATGCCATGCAAATGGCACCCAGCTAACTTGAGTTCCCAGCCTTGCTGGATCTGGGGGACTACCTTAACCCCAGACTAAGACTCTGGCTCATAACATTAAAACCAAATGCCTTACCTCATCTTTCATAACACATCACGATTTCTGGGAATGCATGAGTGTAACTTGTAAAACTTAAAAATTTTGGAAAGGAGATTTAAATGTTAGCCTTACTGTTAATGGAAGCTGCCATGTTCTTCATAACCTTTTCATGTAATTTCTTGTTTCCTTTTTCCCTAATCTCTCATTAGCATCCATACCAGATTTGCTAAATGGTTTTGCTAGGTTCTAGAAAGAATACTGTTGCAATAGGGTAAGTGTCTCATCACAATACACATTTAAATCAGCCAAATCAGACTTACATAAAGCAGATATCAGCAATGCAGTAAGAATAGGTATATGATTAATACAGATTAGCAAATAGCTGGAATACTAATTTTCTATGTTGACTTTGATTTATGGACTGCAAGATAATAACAAAGATTTGTATCTGTCATGATGTCCAACCATCATTCTAGTGAAAGATTCTTTTCTCCAGTTAGCTCTCAAGTGCTTTGTCTTTGCATTTAACAACTGAATCATAGAATCATAGAATCATAGAATCATAGAATCATAGAATGGTAGGGGTTGGAAGGGACCTCTAGAGATCATCTAGTCCAACCCCCCTGCTAAAACAGGTTAGCCTAGAGCAGGTTGCACAGGAATGCATCCAGGCGGGTTTTGAATATCTCCAGAGAAGGAGACTCCACGGCCTCTCTGGGCAGCCTGT
>VZSC01006657.1:16154-29213 GCA_013398225.1 Steatornis caripensis
ATGGAGAGTGGCCTAGCAATTACATCCGCCAGCTCCCTCAGCGCTCGTGGGTGCATCCCATTGGGACCCATCGATCTGTGCGTGTTCAGTTTGCCTAGCTGCTCTCTAACCCAATCCTCATTGACCAAGGGCAAGTCTTCATTTTTCCGTGCTTCCTCTCTTATCTCTAGAGTCTGGGAGTCCTGAGGGCCAGTCCTAGCAGTGAACACTGCAGCAAAGAAGGTATTCAGTAACTCAGCCTTCTCTGTGTCCAGCATCACCAGGTCACCCGCCTCGTTCAGCAGCGGGCCCACATTTTCCCTAGTCTTCCTTTTGCTCCCAATGTAACTGTAGAAGCCTTTCCTGTTGTCCTTAACTGAAGAACCTGCCATATTAGAACAATCCCAAAACATGCTTTTGAAGACTCATATCTCAATTAAAAAAAATAAAAAGAGATGCAAAGAACACTTTGAAAGAAAAGAAATGTGAAAAGAATCCAAAGTCTATCCCTCTCAAAGTTGAATTATTGTAAATATTTAAGAATCACAAAATTTTTCCTTATACCTGTACGATAAAGATTCAAATACTGCTTCAGAGGATGGAAATGTTTAAGAAAATAACTATGGGAGGAAAAAAAGAAGTTAACCTGATTTCTGAGGAAGTCTGAAATAGACCAGCTTTAAACAAAATTGATATATGTGGGAAACTTCTTTAGAAAGGTGAACAAAGATTATCTTGTCCTGCTCAACATGATTTGTGTGGAATGGGGGTGTCTTTTTAATCCCTCTTCATTTCTTTTTTTTTTTTAATTTTGAAACCATCATACAAAGAGAAGAACAAAAAGCAAAAATTATCTAAGGGTTACTATTGCATGGTGTAGAAATCACTCTTAAGCTAATTAAATCCAATTGTTGTGAGCTGTGTCTGCTCTTGATAAGAATTTGGAAAATGAAATATTTATTTAATTAGAACTATGTGTATTTCTTGAAAAATCAATGGAGGTTAATATATAGATATCCAGTGTGTTGGGATTTTTGCAGGGTTGTGGAATGGTTTGCATTATTGTTTCCTGTAGTAGTCTATTTGTTCTTTTCTTACAATTTAACGAGTTTTCAGTTAAAACTCTAAATTTAGTCTTAACTAGAAGCTAATAACATCATTCAAAAAGGAATGTATTGTGATATTATCATGCAAGGTTATTTAGAGCATTAAAGATGCACAAAAAGAGTAGATGAGTGTGCCATGAGAAAAGTAATTTGATCCAAACATCATCTGATAACCAAAAGTTGATATTTAATATGGTAATCATTAAATTGTGGTCTCAGATACCATTAATTTTCTGTAATTTGCCTGTATTGTTTTGATGATAAGCTAACACAAAATTTAAGAAGAATAGTATATCAGTCTGAATGTGGTGATTTTCTGAGCGAATGACAAGATTAAGAACATATAGAAAGAATTTGTGAGGTTTACTGTTAAGCAACTGTAGGAAATTATGATCACCTGTGTAGTCACTCCTTCAAGCTCATTTCCAATTGTTTCATGTATAATTTAATTCCTATATACTCATCAGCATGTTTCAGAAAGATGTAGAGTGATACATGCTAAGAACGATAAGCTTTACTGCAGGCTTTCATTCCTGGGTAGAATTAGGTTCCTTCTTTTTCCCAGTAAGATTGCATGTTATTTTTGCATAGGAAGATATTTTTTCTTACTTGACACTAAAATTCTGAAACTCAATACTCATAGACCACATTACTGTGATACTAACAATAACGAGCACTCTGTTGCATTCAGCCACAGAACTTGCATCTTGAGCAGTATGAACTTGATAAAGTAAATGCAGTGTTAAACAACAGATTATTGTCTGTGGTGAATGCAAGTGCATCCAGTCTCCAGAGCTCACAAACGAAACCCACAATAAGTGAAAAGTGTCCCAGGGCCCTGTAAATTGATGTAGTCCCACAATGTTAGCTCAATTGCATGGAAATGTTGATTTCTTAGTAATATCAACCATTTAATTAGCATTCAATGACGTAAGCTCTGTTGCCAAAGAGCATGCAGAAGAATGTAAGCAAGCAGAGAGAATATAAAAATCAAAACTCTAGAGGACAAAGACTAATTTTAGTATTTCAGATCTAGTTTGCTTGTAGTTGAACTTTGAGTTTCTAAAAGTACACATAAATTTGCGTATGCACTTCCTTGCTTTGCAGAAAAATGAACTTAAAAGCTCTATGGGAGAGCAGTCTTTTTTACTCTACAGCTACCTGATATGATGGGAAAAGAGAGGAAAATTAAATATTCCTCTGACAAAGGTACCAGAATTTGGACATTGCTGTAAATCATATGGAAGGCATATCCCAAAACCTGATAAGCTTCACATTGAGATAAATAAAGAATATCTTCAGGTGTAAAGAACATCTTGGTAAACCCATTTAAGTATTTGAATAGCCACATAGAGCTAGCATATCTTTTTTTCTAATACAGGAAATTATAACTTGGACAGATTTCATGCCATGTCTCAGATGCCATGCTGATTGTTTAAAGTTCCTGAGTACAGACATCAAGTATAAGTATGCTGATGCTCTCTATGATGACATTCCTTTATATTTCATTGCTCACAAAGAGATAATAGTGCTAAACATAGGGAAAAAGTTTTCTTGAGGGTTTATTAAGGGGGGGTGGGTGATTGATGCAGCAGGGTGTACAGCACAAGTATTTCAAACCAGATTTAGGAAAAAATATTCCATTCCAAAACCCTTCATGCCTACAAGGACCAGAAGGTCTTGCCGCATACTAAATGACAAACAGAAGATTATACCACATCTATCCCATTTCTTTACCAGAATGGCTGATATGTTACTGAATACCTCAGAATCATTAGTTATTCATGATGCCTCCATAGATATTATTCAGTAGACTAGCCACAGTTTTGACCATTTACTGGTACAAATTCTGTCAGCTGTCTTGTTTCTTAAATCTTGAACTCCTGGGGAGATTCTAGAATACTGTAACTTGTGGCAGCTTTTCAAAAGAGGAAGTACATTAGCAGAACAACAATAGAATGCTTAATTGGATATCAGTCCCTACAAACATGGCAGAAAAGACTACAAAAGCCTCAACAGAGTAACAATCGGAAAAGTACTTAAAGATGGGAAACAATCTTACAATTTGCATGTCTCTGGAAAGATTTTTCAGGAACTGGTGGTGTTCAGTTCAGTGCTGGACACTGAATACTGTCAGGAGGTCTCCTCTTTCAGATGCCCTCAGTTCAAAACTTAATGCCTCCTTGAGAGGTTCACTTCACCCAAACGTGCAATTTCCTGGGTTGAACACAGAGAAAAAAAAGTGAGATGCAATGATCTGTGATATACACAAAAGATGAGATTCCACAAGTTAATGAACTCTTCTGGCCCCAGACTTTGTGAATCCATTGTTATTTTAAGATACAACATTACCTAGAGCAGGTATGTTTGACTTAAAAAGGAGGAAGTAAGCATAACTAATACACAGTACAGAGGAAAAGTTAGGCAAATATCTTACAAATTCTGCAGCCTTCAAACCAGTGAGCACATTAATTCATGCCAGTTGTTTTCTTACACATTTCTGTTCATTTTGTATAAAGATTTTAACAAATTAATTTCCTACTCTACCATGTAGAGATGAAAATGGCAAATATTTAACTTTAGACAGAAGATATTCATGCGAATGAATTCTAAATTCTGTAAAAATCACCGTCTTGATAGAAATTGGATTCTACCAGTTATATTTGTCTAGTGAGTTAATGAAAGCAAATGACCTCTGCTGTGTGAAGGATTCTCAAACGGGCTGAGTGTTGATCTAACTTTGAAATTACATACTGAAATTATCTTCAACAGTATGTATATTGTCATTGAATCTAATCAAAAACAGCCAACACAAATGCAGTTTTTATGAACAAGTGCTGATAACTACCTAGAGATATTTAACAGACTAGCAATAGTTTGTTAACTATTCTACAGTATATAATTTAAAATCATCAAACGTAAGAAACCATAACTGCTTATAGATAACCAGGGAACAGAAAAGTCTTAGTTTAAATTTTTAAAAATTGTCTTCTCAATTTAGAAACAAGTAAGCAGATAAATCAGGGCTGCTCCAAGTAGTCTACTCCAACTTTCAAGTTTAACATTCAGAACCAAGGGATATTTAAAAAATGCATTAATCCTATATACTCTTATCTCCCACTTGCCAAAATAAGCATAAGAAAATACATCCCAGTCTCTTTGAATGAAGTTCCATTTATTCATTTTTCAGTCTTTTATGGATAAGCCATATGTGCTTTTTCTGAGGAAATGACCTTACTTTTACACATACATATAAACTTCATTAATTAAAGTTCATCAATGAAATAAGAAATCTTTCTATTGGTTTCAGCAGACAAGAAGCTGGAACAACTGCCTTCTATGCAGCCTATAAAATAGAATTATAGGAGGAGGGGGAGTATTTTATTAGTAAAAAGCTATCATAATTTGTGTCATTTACCTTTTTAATCTTCTTTGCAGTTTAGTAGTGGTAAATCATTGAAAGTACTTCATTCAGTGAATTCAAAGCTATAAGAATTCTGTGATAAATCACTTGAGACTAAGGGAACACCAGATTATTAAGAAACTAATTTGTTGATTTTTTTTAAGTCAGGAATTTAAAAAGACATGGTTTTAATTACACTATCAGAAAGGTGTGAAAATTGACTTCAAAGGAAAGAAGATATACTATGTTTTCCTCTTTGCTTTAATTAAAAGTAACAAGGAAGCTATGTCGCTTTTGTTTAAGGAAGAAAGGAATTTGGTCTATACCTGATGCTATTTCTACGCTTGTATAAAATACAATATTAGAATAATAAATGTGAGTTCAAGGATACTTCTCCCGAAATAAGTCTTTCAAACTGTGAAGTCCTCTCTAGAAGTCAGGATAAAGCTATAAAAGGAGAAATTAATTCCATCATACATTTGAGTATCTCTGAGCCTGTAAACATGCAAGAAGGTGGACAGCTAAATGACTGAGGTGATTAACTAGCAAATTCCAAACAGCTACTCAGTGAAATGCTCCATGACTTGCAACACCTAAGCAGTTACTGCAGCAGCTTTTTTAGGTATATTACGTTACTGAAATAGATCGTTAAGATTTGACAATCCAAATCAATGCATTGAGGTCCATAAGATATTGATGACACAATATGCTCTACTTATGATGTCACCTACTTCCATGACATTTGAAAAAGTAAATAAAATGTCCAACTTTAATGAAGTCCATTGGCATCTATCATTAAAATGTCATGTATGCCATGCTTGTACACATTTGTTTTACCTCTCTTCCCCTCTACAGTTAGAGGAAAACCAAAACTCAACTAAATAGCACAATAGGAACTGGCTAGAGCTGAAAATTACAGGAAGATACAAAAAAAATAGTGACCTGTCGAGTCAAGATGAAAGCATATAGTGAGGGTCTCACAGATCTGCCGGTAAGATTCTTCCTCTTCCAGATGGATGCTGGTAAGGCGGGTAATTCCTGGATAGCTGAAGAAGTCTGTTTAGGGCGTTCCAGGATTCTAGTCTTAAATTTCACAGAATTACAGGTTTCTACCTTTGCTCTGAGTGCAGGCAATCCAGGTGTGTTGACTACAGCTACATGTTAGGGGGAAAAGGTCACAATCAGACCATAAAACAGAACTGCACTGAAAAGTTAGCCACTCTTGGAAGAATTAGGGAAGGAGCAAGTAATCATGTGTCCAGATCAGAATTTTAGTCCAGAAACACCAGCTGTGCAATTTTGGAGCCATTCTCCCCTTCAGCCCCACTTCCCATGCTTTGGTTTTCATGGTACATTAGTGTCACATTGAAGCTGTCTTCCCTTCAGGTGAGAGGAAACTGAAATATGATGTTGAGGAGTGCAGTTCAGTTACTTCAACTGCTAATGAGCATCCAGTCCAAGGGGCAAGGCTGGGCCTTGTCTGAAGAAAGGCTTATGAAAAACAGTGTGGACACAGTGTGGATGCCTCAGCACCATCTACTCCTCTCTACAGACCTACTTTTACTGTGCTAAGTGACAACATATCTATAGCCTATATAATAAATTACTTCTAATTTCTCTTAAAGTCAGAGAGAACCAAGAAAATGTAACTTTTTCTAGCAAACTTCTTAGGTCTGAAATTGTTTTCTTTGCCGTCACCCTCCATAAATCAATGAAGTAGGAAAAATTAACAATATTGTCACGGTTTAAAGCTGGGCTAGCTATTAAATGGACGACATACACTCTTTGTTAACCCCCTCCATCCCCAAAGGGGGGGAAGAGAAAAGGGAAAGAGACTTGTGGGTTGGACAAGTTAAAACAGCTTTAATCTAACTACAATAATAGTATGTAATAATAATAGAAAAGATAATGATGAGATATATGAAAATATATACAAATAAATGCAAAACCAATACCAAGCTACTCCCCTCCCTGATGATGGATATGTCACCTGGATGCTGCAGGACATGCCTCAAGAAAGTCCTGGACTGGACTCAGCAGCAGGCAGGAGCTGGATTCAGGAATGCACAGATTGGGATCGAAGGCAGAAGAATCAGACAGAGTGCTCGTCAGATGCGGCCATAGAAGAAGAGAGCGAGACCCTCGTGATCCCTCAGCTTTATAAAGAGTGTGAAGTTCATGGGATGGAATACTCTCTTTGGCCAGTTTTGGGTCACCTGTCTGACCTGCTCCTTCCCAGTGGAGGGGTGTAGGTGTGGCCACTTCCCTGCTCTTTCATTTCTGGTGCATAAGAAAGTCAGCAGAAGCAAGCATTGACTTTGGTCTCCATAGGGATAACAATAAGCAAGAGCCTTTCCTACGATGTTCCAGCACTAACTAGAAACACCGAGCCTTATCACTGCTAGAAGCAGCTACTGTCTGGAAAAACACGCAGTTAATTTCAGAGAGTGCAGCTTCTCAGAAGAGACTGAACCAAAAGGCAAAGTTACTGAACGAAAAATTGGTTCTGTCCTAGCCCAAACCAGGACAAATAGCTCTTTGGATAAAGGGCAAATTGACTTAGAGAGAGTTTGAAAATTAATTTTTCACAAAATCATGAACTGCTGAGTTTGATATTGACTCTGGAGATTGTCTTCTCCAAGTTTCCTGCTCAAAGCAATCTGAATTAGAGCAGCTTTCCCAGGACCTTGTCCACATGTATTCTGAATTCACCAAGGATGAGGACCTCACAACCTCTCTGTGCAACTTGTTGCAGTGTTTAATTGCCCTCAAAATGTCAAATTTTTTTTATGTTTAGGTGGAATTCCCTGTATTTCATTATGTGTTCATTGCTTCTTGTCCTATTATCGGAACAACTGGAGACAGTCTTGCTCCACTTTCCTTACCATCACCCATCAAGTATTTATACACATGACAGATCCCCCTGAGTCCTCTTTTCTTCAGGCTGAGCAGTCCCAGCTCTCTCAACGTTTCCTCACACGAGAGGCGTTCCATTTCCTTCATCCTCTTAGTGTCCTTGAGCTGGCCTAGGTCCAGTAGCTTCATGTCTCTCTTGCACCAGGGAGCCCAGATCTGGACACAGCACTCCAGATGCTCTTGTATTGGCCCTCAATCTTATAGTGATTGGCCTGCAGTTCACCTTTGTGCTGCCGACAACAACTCTTTCAGTTCAGTAGTTCAACCTGTTCTAAATCCACCTGACTGCCCATTTACCTAACCTGCACTTCATTAGTTTGTCTATAAGAACATTACAGAAGACAGTCAGAGCCATACTAAATTTGAGACAAGCAACATTCACCACTTTCTTATCCACTAAGGCAATCATCTTATTGTAGAGGACTACCAGGTCTTCTTATGCTTTGTGATATTTCAGTGACTGAGCCTGAATTTCAAAACTGGGAGCTCGCCTAAGTCTATAGTTTTATTTTTAATAGGTCTTCAATATCACTTTCCTGAAACTCAGTCTTCAAATGATAGTCTCTTTTTTCTTAAAACTGTACAATAGACCTAGACAACTAAATATCTTCGCATTACGATAAAACCCATTATGATTTTTAATGATTTTAAAAAAAAAATTACTAAATATTGAATTACAGTTTCACACTAAGATATTCATACATTTTATTACCTCTAAACATGATCATGATGAAATGATAGATATAATGTATATATTTCACATATTTATGAATATATGTATATATGAAATGCTGAGAAGTGTTCTGTTTTGGGTGTTAATTTTATATTTCACATAATGAGCCAAGATTTTGTTTCTGACTTCATGGTTGTGGAAGGTGAGATAAATGAGTGATAGATACTACATTTACTTACTTTGGCACTCACTTGTTTCACAGTTAAGTAAAAAATGTCAGCGTTGTTTTCCTCAGGAGGACAAAAAAAATGTCAGGAAAGTGGCAATTCGGAAGTTGACTCCTTGAAACTGTATTTTTATGTATTTGCTTTTGGAAACTCACACAATATTACGTACCAGAAGAAATTGTGACACATATAGGGGAAAAAAAAAAAAGTCTTGCATCTCTGTAGCATTTAAGTATAGAAACTAAATACAAATTTTGAATCTATCCCAGACACATTATTCTTTTTTTTTTTCTTTCAGAAAAGAACCCAACAATAAGTAGTCCATCATCTTAAAACAATAACAGGTTAGAAGAGACGTATAACAGTACACTTGCAGCAATAATTCAGGAAATGTTTCTTGTTCCCCTCTGAAGAGTTGAAAGAAAGAATATCAATACTATTCTTACATATCAGTACTGCAAAATATAATAGAAAATAACCTGTTTCAGACTGTTTCTTACCATTTTGTTAAAGATCAAATTAAACTTGTCTATTCTTAGTACATCCATTTTATCCCAATACAAGAAACATAAAATCATATTTTAAAGCATGGAAGAGTACCCACCTGTAGCATGATGACTGACAGAAATCCCATTTCTGAAAGCTGAAATGGCAAATGGCTTTTCTTGATCTTCATTAAATGAATTTGTCATATACAAAATGTGTCTTTTCATTTGACATGCTCCTTCTCATTGATTTCCAGATGACAAGTAACTAAGAAATGCATTGAGAAATAAACACACAATGGTCTTGAACCTTGATTTATAAGGACTGGAGTTTTTCTTGAATTTTAGTATAGTTTTCGATTAAATGAAGATACACTGTAAGAAAGTCAGCTTCACAGGGGTTTCGAAATGGGTTCTTTAATTGCCCATGTAAGAAAGCCTTTTAAATTTTCTAAAAGGTAAACTTTTGGAGAATGGTGATGTAATTGTTGCCATAGAGTTCAGGTTGCAGGCAAGTTTTCTGGAAGCTGTGGACATATACTGCATAAGCATATTTACCTATTTCAGTGAAATTTTTCAGAATGTGGCATTAGTATCTGTTTCTTTCTTCATACTGCTATTTCTGAGTATAGTAGTCTATTTACAATAGTCAGATTTTACGTTTTACTTATATTCAAAAGCAGGGGAAAAATTTTGCAGAACACAAGGACAATGAAATTTCTTAAAGAAAAAAAACATGGTCCATGACCATGGTTAATTTGCTACCATAAAAGACAAGTTAGTATCTGATCCTGGTGGGTAGGAAAACCAGTTTCCTCCACGCCCAGTCTTGGCACTGGATTTTACTTTGTAGGCCTTTAGAATACTAAATAAAATGTGAAAAAAAGGTTTTGCTTTTTTTCAACAATCTTTGCATCATCTCTGTATGGAACAAAAGGAATCTGATTCCAATTCATAACAGCAAGTCTCCTTGAAGACTGCTGTGCTGGTTTTGACTGGGATAGAGTTAATTTTCTTCATAGTAGTTAGTATGAGACAATATTTTGGCTTTGAGTAGAAAACAGTGTTGGTAATATAGAGATGTTTTTGTCATTGCTGAGCAGTGCTTACACAAAGTAAAATCCTTCTCTGCTTCTCACATCACTCCACCAGAGAGTAGGCTGAGGGTGCACAAGAAGCTGGGAGGGGAGACAGCTGGGACAGCTGACCCCAACTGACCAGAGAGATATTACATACCACAGGATGTCATGCTCAGCATATAAAGATGGGGGAAGAAGAAGGAAAAGGAGGATGTTCCAGAGTGATGGTGTTTGTCTTCCAAAGTAAACGTTACGCATGATGGAACCTTGCTTTCCTGGAGATGGCTGAACACCTGCCGGCCCATGGGAAGTGGTGAATGAATTCTTTGTTTTGCTTTGCTTGTGCAGATGGCTTTTGCTTTACCGATTAAACTGTCTTTATCTCTACTCATGCGTTTTCTCACTTTCACCCTTCTGATTCTGTCTCCCATTCCACTGGGGAAGAATGAGCAAACGGCTGTGTGGGGCTTAGTTGTCAGCTGGGGTTAAACCACAAAAATTATCAGCTTACTTTGTCACCTAACTTACAGTCAAGATTATAGAAATTACTCAGAACAATGTCTTTATACACCAAGATGGCATACAGTTATCTTAAATGTGCTTTCTACACAGAAACATGTTTCTACAAGAGCTGTTAAAACATTGGTAATAATTACCTTCAAATGTGATCCTACTAGTAAATAATGTAGAAATGACATTAAATCTTCCTTGCTAACTGTTCTTGTTGCTGGCAAGACATATCTAAAAAGGGACTGTCTTCTTTTGAGGTTCCCTTTCTGCTTCCTCCCCAATGGTAACTGATGGAAATAAACACAAGCAACATGTATAGAAAAGCCTCTATAGCCAAGGGTGCAGCACAAAAAGACAATCTTTCTTTCTATCGTACTGTTAAGATGTGAGCAGCAAATCAGCGCAGCAGCACAGAAAGTCCATAGCAGTGGATGTAGTGAGAAGTCAAGGGAAAACACAGATTAAGCAAGGAAAAAGAGAGATTTGCCATTCACTAGAGTAATGAGAGTTTGGAATTAAACTACTATATCCTAGGAGTTAGGACATACACCAACATAAGCCAGAGTACTGCATCATTTACAGTGGATCTGAGACTGTGGCTAGGAATGCAATACTGCCCACTTGACATATCCCCCTCAGATACACTCGAGAGAGACAAGCAGAGAAAAACCCTAAAAAACAGAGAAGAATTCTGTCCATGATAAATCTCTGTGCTGTGTGGGATCTAGGATCAGTTTCAGTCGCAACATCTAGGAAAGGAGTATGCCTTCTTTCTAAAGGAATGTAATAATTTTACGAGTCTCAATCGTTTCAGTATTACAGTACAGCAGCATGTGAAACGCTACGTTAAACAACATGCACATCAATGCAAAAATGTGTGCAGACATTTCTCTCTTCTCATTAATCTCGTGTAATGTGTTTATTATATCATTTGTTCATATGACAACTTCTACTTCTAGACTTAGAGGAATCCTCCTCAACATTCTCCTACTTCCAAACATGCAACTTCCTGAAAACACACAGTAAGCACATTTCCGAGCTATAAGGCCAAGCTTTCCTTGCACATACTCGTTGAACTGTATTTACCCATTGGTAAATTCAACCAGTAAATTAGAAAATGCCAGCACTGCAAGAGTTAGTTCCTCATTCTATGCAAAAATAACATGTTCTACAGTAGTATGTTTGTTTGTCTGGATTCTTTATATCTGCAAAATTTTTGTACCTGTACTTTTAACCATTCAGTGGAACAGATATTCCACTCTACTTGCCGAGAACTTGATAAGGTCACTGTATTAAGCATCCTGGTTTGTTTAGCCTTTTGCCATTCCATGGTACACTGAAGTTACAGTCAAATTGTTTCTAAAGGAGACTACAGCCTTAACAAAATGAACAGCGAATCTTAATTCTGAAGTCAAGCTCAAGATCCATCACAGATTCCATTAACACACACACAAAATGCTTGCTCTAATGAGTAATGACAGATGTGAAGGCCTAGAAGATGACCTAAAAATATGAGATTGAGGTGCGTATGACCTATGCTACATTTCTGGTGAGCATTTGTTTTTGTGAACATCATGCTGAAGAATACAGGAAAATAGAGCACAAAAATTAAATGAAAGAAGATCTCAGTCAGGTTTTTTTCCTTATTATTGATACTACTTGCCTTTTCATAATATTAAATGCAGCTAACTACCCAGTATCCTATCCCTAGAATAATAAAAACACATAAAAGAATAATTAAATATACAATTAAATTGCAATAGTTGAAAAGTACAATAAAACCTTTTTCCTCTTAAAAAAAAATGAAATCCCTTTACTGATTTGAATTTTGAGATCATTTGATTCCAAGAACTTCTATTGATTAGTTAGTACTTGATAGTTCTTGGAAACACTTTGTAGCAGAAGTTCCTAATGCACATTAAAATAAATTATTAGAACTAGTTTTAGAATAGTATTAAGGTTCCATCTAGAATTTGTCCAATCTTTGCCTTTGGAAAGCACTGACTTGCAACAAGACAGCTCATAGCATGAGTACATCTACCATGCAGCACCATCTGATCGAGTAGGCATGCGTTGCATTGCTGCTGAATACTGCCAGGATGTTACATTCAGAACACACTATTTTGCTATTGTAGTATCATCGATATACAAGGCTCCTTGCATCAGTTTCAAGATTGCAACACTTATTTTTTAAACCAGTTTCAAAAAACACGCAAAGTAAAGTTTAATTTTCATATCACTGAATACGAAGAAAGCAATAATGAGCTTTAATACAAGAAAATGTGATCAGAGTGGCTTAAATGATCAGTCCTTTTGGAAAAAGTTTCATTTTTCGTGTGAGTTTAAACTTGGGTAGAAGAGGTCAAACAGACTCTTACAGGAAACCTCAAAAGCAGCACCACAGGCTCCTCCTATGAATGGGGAAATGATTGAAAGGCAGCAGCGTCCCTGATGATGTTACGGAAACATGCACGGTTTAGATGAGTGTGTGTACCACAACGCAGTATGATTAGAGACCGTTTGTTCATATGTCCCACCACACAATGAAATATACAGCTCAGACAAGGAAAAGTCTGCACTTTGTACATCTGGCCACATAAGATAAGTTCTTACACTCAAGGTCTTGTTTATGGGTATATATCATAGAATCATAGAATCATAGAATCATAGAATCATAGAAT
>VZSC01006657.1:44091-69989 GCA_013398225.1 Steatornis caripensis
TTGTGTAAACTTGAATGCATTAATTCAGATTGCTTCATACATTTATAAAACTTTCAGCTAATATGGGCAAAGATTCCATTCTCTCCAGTAAAAACTTAGTGAAAAGCCTCTGTAGTATAGGTATTTTGTGTTAACAGATACACATGACATTTTGATTTTGGACTGTATGTCAGGTAGCATATAGACTAGTAGCAGTGCTCATACATACTAAGGCTGAATTTCTATGCCAGTCTGATCCCTTTTATCAAGGAACACAAAGAAACTGAAATTGCCTGCACACAACCAGCAAGAAATTCCTCTCCTCTTCCTCCCTGCTAGTGGGTATGCAAAACTTGCTGCATCCTTCCTAGACATCTTACAAGGGAGGTATCCTATATAAGGAAGGTATCATTTTAGAGATACAAGTGCTTATGGTATGGGAAACTACATCTGCTTTCCAGGCCTCTAGAAATTAACAGCTTCTGTAAGTACTGCCAGGAATAACCTATGAAAATGAGATGGAACTGATCTTGCTTACTCTGCTTTCACACCTGACATGTGAAAGCCTTAAACAGAGAAGCAATCTCCATTTCATAACCCAAACTCAGCTTCCTCTTGGCACAGGAGTTTTAAAAGTGAAGCAGGGTCTCACATGATGTGTAACATGCTGCAAGTCTATTGATAACTTCATTGAATTTCATATTTAAAAAAAAATACCAAACAACACTGAAAGTTTTTTTTAATCACACAACGTTTTTTGCTAAAATGTCCTAACACTTCTGTGAAATGTCTGAAGAAGACATGCATAGAAAGCTACAAGATAGGAATCTCTCTTTACTTTAAACCATCTGTGCCAATTTTGGAAAGTTGGTTAGGTGATATCCCTGGATGCTTTAACCACATTGGTATTCTATCACACACACTTGTGAAACATTCATTTGGAAAGACTAATTTCATCTGTTCCTAACTAATGAATCTATGTAACCCCTTAGAAATACACATATTGTGTCAGTTTGGTTTTCAGAAGTTAAGTCATAGGAGTGTTTCCAAATCCATATTCCAAATTGGATTTCCCCATTTGCTGATGCATTCTGCAGGATCACAGCTCTCAGTCTGAGAATCCATACCTGCAGTGTTGTAAGCTAATCAAATATAACGTCAGGCAAGAATTATGTGTAATAGTTTATTACTTATAGAAATCTATCTCTTGCTGGTTTTGATTGACAGTATTGAAACAACTATTTGTTTCAGAAGGCTCTTTTTTTCTGTGTGTGCTTACAATGCTACGTACACTGGTTTTCTGAAAAAAAATGCTTTGTCCTGGGTGAGGAAAGTCCTCTGATTTTCCAAATCAACCACAGTCTTACAAGCCAGCTGACAAAATGGTTCAAATAGCAGGGAAAGGGAAATATCCTTCACTGTGTCTTTTCCTTTCCACAGCATTTCTTTTACTCCACTTTCCTCTTTCTCATACACAGAACAGTAATAACATTGAGAAAGTGAGAAGTGCATATGAAGAGCAAAGCTGAGTTTGTTAACCAAGTAAAATTCATGTTGATTGAGGTAAAACAATCAATCAAAGGGAGAAAGGAGATGAACTGTCTGAAAGGAAGTGAAAATAGATTAAGAACATGTTAGAATAGAAAGAGGAGTGCATGGGAAGAGAAGACATGTGCTTATAGAGCAACAGCTTTTCTGTCCCATGGCAGTTAATGGGAGTTTTGATTGTGAGGGTCAAGATATTACCCATGTCATTTAAATAGCCATTGGCAGACATTTAATCTGGAGATGAAAAGAAAATTAGAAGGAAGATAAGAAAATAGTGTCCCTGTATCTGTTTAACAATGAAAACATGTTCTTCATTCACAGATATTCATAAACTGATGCTGCTATTTTAATGTTATTGTTTAGATTGCATTAAGTCTGTTTCAAAGACAGTGACCTGATTATTAACAACAAATTTGTTGTTAATTTTTAAACAAGGAAAGAGCAGATTCTCTTGAGGTGGCCAGCTAGCCCCACTATTCTCACAACCATATCTTCCAGCTCAGCCCCATCCACGCTCGGAGTTTATAGCACTGGCAGCATAAATATGGAAAAATAGCTTTAAGGGAATGACACTTCTCAATCTGGTAGACAAAGACTTTGCTACTCCCCCATGTGTTGCCAAAAAGTAAGAGGAGGAAGCCGAAAGCAGATATGTCAGTTCGTAAGTTCAGTCAGGAGCTGCAGGGGAAAATGTTTGGAAAACAAAGGAAACTGACAGAGAGTGGAAGGAGGAGGAAACAGCTCAGCTGGGAGGAGTCATTCAGATTATAGATGAAAAACAGCCAAAGAAGAAATTGGTGTGTCATTAATAATGTGGTTAAATTCTTCAAGGCAGGAAGCAGAGTTTTCCCTCTAGTCCCTTTTAGGTCCAAAGCCTCTGTTACTGTCACTATCGCCTACAATATTACTGGATACATGGCAGATCTACTTAGATAAGAAAGCTAGGCACCTGGTAAATTCTTTGTTTTAGCCTGAATTTATATCCAAAGAGAAAGAGAGAAACAAGCGGTAATAAAACTGCAATTCTCTATGTAAGTTCTGCCCCTCACTGTACCAAACAACATTCCAAGACTGTGAAAATTACATAAACTCTTTTAGCTAAAACAAAAGTTAATTGGGAGAACCAGCACACTTGCAAGAATGTAGGTACCGCCAGAGATAGCAGAAAACTTCATAAAACGTAGAGACATATGAAACTGAATGACACTGAATAAAGCTGAAAAAATCAGCAGCAAAATGGTAGGTTCAAAGGAAATATTTCCATGTCCTTATTCACAGCCTTCTGAAAACCCATGGATTACTTTCCACAGAAGTTTTACTAGTATTGCAATATTTATACCAATTCCTTGAACAGTGTACCACAAATATTGTGAAAAATTAATATCCTACTGCCCACAGCTAATTCATTTCTCCTTTCTTGTCTTTCCCATTTTGAATGAATTATTAAAACTTTCCCTTGGAAACAAGTAGTTAAAAGACAACAGAAACTATAAGTCTCAGATTAACTGCGATATGACCACAAAACTTATTTCTCTCCTCCCGTTGCAAACTTGTCATCACTTTATCTCCCCAAATATTTTAAGATTCCTGTTCTTCTACAAGCAGAGTGAGATTACTTAATTGTGAAGTGACAGTGACTTGTCAGTAACTCAGAAATCATCTCACTCCCATGCCTGACTTGATCCAATATCTTCTTATTTTGATGCTTTAGTGAACTAACAGATAACCCCCTAGGCAACCAAAGGTGGCACAAATCTGTATGGAACACTCTCATAAAATGTCAACAACTTTCACTGTGTTGGTGAATGCATCCTAGAAGCAGGAGGGACAGTAAAAGAGTCATAACAACGTAAGGAAAATATTGTGAGTAATAGAAAACCTGAACAAAACCAGAATTTATGCAGTTACAATCCAGATGCAGCACAGGGCAGAAAAAAGCAAACAGCACAGCGCAAACTTACTGCAGCACTTCTTGTCAAAGAGTCATTGCTCCTGTATGTAAAAGCAAGGACCCTCTGCAAGGAAAAAACACCTGACATTAAGTAACTCCATTAGTTAAATAATTAGCTGAACCCAAGTGTCTAGAATAGCACTACTTCAGAGTCAATGTTTTCCAGGCATGAGGAACAGTCCTAGAGAAATATCATAACATCAATGGCAAGAGCTTTCTTTAGTACTCAGCCTAACAAGAGCGTTCTTTGGATTAAGCTTTAATAAGTCCTCTAAAACACTTGCACTCTTCTTGTCTACAGGTACAACCAAATGTCAAAAGGAATTGGAGAAACAACAAATCTCAAAGTTAGAGCCTCAGTTCAGTAGAGATAAGCAACAAAAAAACCTTTTTTTTCCCCCACACCACTTAAATCTCTACAGACATGCTTGACACTGCCTCAAGAGGTTTGCAGAGCTTCCTGCTCTATGACAGAATGTAACACTACCAAAATAGCCTCCTCTGTAGTTAATCAATATCACTGCTTCAAGCCTTTCTAATAACACTACACTCCAGGTTAAATAAATATTAAAAAACCAAGAGGAAATATACATTGAACTTGCAAAGCTTTAAGAACAACATGAGCTTCCAACTTTTAGTTGACTCATTTCCTGTGTTCTGAAAAAAAGAGAATGCTTGTAGATGCCTGCAAAGCTAAGCAGCAAAATACAAAGGAATAGTAATGATTAAAGTCATGAAAAAAATTTTAAAATAAAACTACCTGGGAAAATTACCCTTTCCTCTAAATTTAACATGCACAGATCAAAAAAATACACTAAATTCCATCTCCATCTCTCTTTATATTACGCAGATTTTTGCTGCACCTATTATTTCAGTCAGTTGCATTGTTATACTGCTATTCTATTTAATTTACATATGTGGTATTTAAGTCTTCTAATTAGAATCGTAATTATAATAGCCAGTAAAGCATCATTACAAATTATCTTCCTAATCGGAGTTTGACAAAAAAATTTATATCCTTTTATAATATCCAAAGTACATAAGAAATTAAAGGAATTTTTTAGATTTCTTTTTTTTTTTGTCACATCAGGCATGATTCGAAAATGTAAATCCAGATGTTATTCATGCTGGTACCACCAACATTCTGCAGTAACCCAAAATCTCCCAGGCTCCTCAAGAGCATTTCTTAATACTCTGTCAAGATCTCAACTGCTTTGACTTGTTTCTTCTCTCACTTACTAAATACTGACTCTAGATTACATGTCCATAGATAAATCTATACGAAATATGTGGATAAATACATCATTATCCATATTCAATCTGCTCCTACTCCCTTCAGCATTTGGGATACGGACAGCTTCTAAAACCCATCACACACACACAGTTTCTCTTTGAATGAACATCATCCTCACAGTACTACGCTTACTCCAGAATAAAATTTGACTTCAACTGTGATCTATGATGGTGTGACTGGCTGGGTACTGGTATGAGGGGAGAGCAGTGAATGTTGTCTACCTTGACTTCAGCAAGGCTTTTGACACTGTCTCCCACAACATCCTCACAGGTAAGCTTAGGAAGTGGGGGTTAGATGAGTGGACAGTGAGGTGGGTCGAGAACTGGCTGAATGGCAGAGCGCAGAGGGTTGTGATAGGTGGTGTAGAATCTAGTTGGAGGCCTGTGACCAGCAGTGTTCCCCAGGGGTTAGTACTGGGTCCAGCCCTGTTCAACATATTCATCAACGACTTGGATGAAGAGACAGAGTGTACCCTCAGCAAGTTTGCTGACGATACAAAGCTGGGTGAGCAGCTGACTCACCAGAAGCGGTGCTGCCATTCAGCGTGACCTGGACAGGCTGGAGAGTTGGGCAGAGAGGAACCTGATGGAGTCCAACAAGGGCAAGTGTAGGGTCCTGCACCGGTGGAGGAACAAACTGATGCACCACTACAGGTTGGGGGCTGACCTGCTGGAGAGCAGCTCTGCAGAGAAGGACCTGGGAGTGCTGGCAGACAACAGGCTCACCATGAGCCAGCAATGTTGCAGCCAAGAAGGCCAATGGCATCCTGGGGTGCATTAAGAAGAGTGTGGCCAGCAGGTTGATTGAGCTGATCCTCCGCCTCTGCTCTGCCCTGGTAAGGCCACATCTGGAGTACTGTGTGCAGTTCTGGGCTCCCCAGTTCAGGAGAGACAGGGAACTACTGGAAAGAGTCCAGCGGAGGGCAACAAAGATGATGAGGGGACTGGAGCATCTCTGCTATGAGGAGAGGCTGAGAGCCTTTGGTCTGTTTAGCCTGGAGAAGAGAAGGCTGAAAGGGGATCTGATCAATGCTGATAAATATTTAAAGGACTGGTGTCAAGACAACAGGGCCAGACTCTTTCCACTGGTACCCAGCAACAGGACAAGGGGCAATAGGCACAAACTAGAACACAGGTAGTTCCACCTGGACATGAGGAGGAACTTCTTTACTGTGAAGGTGACAGAGCCCTAGCACAGGCTGCCCAGAGAGGCTGTGGAGTCTTCTTCTCTGGAGAGATTCAAACCCCGCCTGGACGTGTTCCTGTGCATCATGCTCTGGGGGCACCTGCTTTAGCAGGGGGGCTGGTGATCTCCAGAGGGCCCTTCCAACCCTTATCAATCTGTGATTCTGTGATTCTGTCCTGAAGCTTTCCTTCTTTATGATAGTGGAAAGTCATCAGTTTATTATCAGATGAAAACAAGAACAATCTTGTTCTGTTACCTGTCAGGGAAAAACACCACATTACTTTATTATTCTCTTCAAAAGTTGACATAAGCAATAATTAGCAGAGAGATTGTACTTAGAAATCTTATTGAGAGTACTCAGATCGTGTGAATGGTCACATTTATTTATTTTGCCACCTTTCTGGAGGACCTGAAGTTTTTAACAGGGTGAGGTTGTTTAGTGTTAGAAACTTGTCCATAATATTCAGAAATTAATGTTTCTGTGGATGATTTTTAAATGGTTATAAGCACATTTCTCTTGTCACCCAAATCTGTACTTACAGTGATAATCACCTTTCTTTTATTTCTGAATAAGCATACACAATAAATAATTATACAAAAAATGAAAATAAAAAGTTTTAATATTTAAGAAGTAGTAGTATGCAATTAATATATCTATTATTTTTTAATAATTTTGCTGCTGACATCTTTCGACTTCATTTAGAATTGACTTTTAACTTAAAACCAGAGATTCCGATATCAGTGATTTGATATACATAACAGGAACCCCATAGCCTGCATAAACCTGTTTAGGTAAAGTACGAATAAAAGTTCTTTAAGGCAACAAGAAAACCTTGAAGTTTGAGATTACAGTCTGAGATTACTTGAGAAGACAAACCATTAAAGCAAGACCCAAAGGGTACTTTTGTTTTGTCAGGTACAATAGGTAGTGATGAGGACCTTAGAAAACAAGTGTAAACATTTCCAATGTAGTATGAGGACCCGATAATTGCTAACATCAAACAAGTTAGGTCATATAGACTGGTATTGTACACACAAAGAAATTACAATAATGTTCTTGACAGTCAGAAGTATTACAAGGTACATTAAAGTTCATAACTATGTATATATTCAGGGTGAAGATCACCCTTTCACAAGAGCAAGAAAGAACCCGATTCCTTGGGGAGGCTGCAAGCCCTTTCTTTAGTTGCTTATGACTTTGGGATTTCTTTTGGTTTATCTTTTGTCTTTCATCCAGAACTGATTTAATGGAAAGTCAAGTATGACCCACCGTTGGCTGCCTCTAAATCTCTGTTCAGCTACTGTCAAATGGCAGGACATGCTTTGCCTTTTCAACAACTTAGTTGCTGTTTGTGGAAAACTGATCGAACATCCATCCAAAGTTTCTGATATGTTGATTTTGTTACACATTAACTAGACAGAGTCCTCTCAAATTTCACCAATATCAGAGTGAGTTAGGAATCACACAGTCTCAGAGATATAAGCATGAAAAATTGACCCATGCAGATGTCATGGTGCTTTGGTTCCCTTTACTCTTTCTTGAGGGTGTACTTCAACTGCTTAGCCCATCCTTCTGATTCTTTTTATGGAATTAATTCTGCACACTTGTGCTCTAAAATTGGTTTTCTGAACATCTGTCTTCTGCTTAACAGTTACATATGTAAAATACGATCCCTCTTCCATCCTGTTAAAAATACTTTTTGAAATGAAGATATTTTTCATCCTTACAAGAACTACCTGCACACCAAAGGCTAACAATAATTAAAGACTGAGAAACATCGTTATAATGCCTCTCCACTGATTTCTCATCTTCTCATTTCTGCAAATTATCCTTAGCCCAGCCAAGTTAAACATGAGGAAAAATAAACTTGGCTTTTCACAGTCCCATTTCTCTATATGGTCCCTTGCCAGCCTCTTCTTAATCCTTTAGTCTCCATGATCCTATGTTGATCAGGGACACAGGTCCCTACAATATTTGAATACTCCCTTTGAGTTTGGTCCTCTCATCTCTGGAAAAACTAGAGTTATAGAAAGTAGGAAATCGTATATTTCACTGTTATCTTTCTGAAAGATGACTGACTTTAAGTCTTCTCAGTATAAACAGAATATACTACCTGTGCCTGAATTAAACACTGGTATCACTGGTCTTTGTGTATTCCAATAGTATTTTATTGAAAAATTATTCTAGCTACCTACAATAAGTACATTAACTTACATCTCGAATATGGAGGCCATAAATACATGTTATACAAAAAACATGCACTTAATGGAGAAGTCTTCATGGAGTCTTCTTATTTTATCAGCTATCAGAAAAAATAGTAAATGTCTCTGAGTTCTAGATAATCAAATACATCTCTGATGATAAGGGTGTCAGAAAGAAATCAGTGCAATGTGCTATAAATTTATTATTATTTTAAGGGATATCCATATATGTTATTTTGACAGTAGAAGCTTGGTCTGACCTGTATGATCAGTTTAATAGAAAACCAGCAGTATCACAATTCAGAGTTCTGCTGCTTGCTCAGCACACAGAAATTTATTTACTTTTTCCCCTGAAGCAGCCAGTTTCCTGATTTGGTACAGGTGAAATCTTCATATATCAGTCTGGCTTTCTTCTCATCTTACATTTTATTTTTCTGTATCTTACAGCACCAGGAGACATCAATCGATTTTTCCATTCAGCAGTTCTGAAATATTAAACCTAACATCTTGGAAACAAAGCAAAAGGTCAGTGGTATTATTATCATGAATAAGTGAAGTAGATATTGAGGTACAACTGGGTTTTGGGGAAACACTGCATTATTTTTTTATTCCTCATAAGAATTTTAGGTATTAGAAGGCCAAAACATGAGGAAAATTTGAAGTTACATTAATGCACTTTATGTCAGGTGTCCTGCTAAATACAGTCTTTTAACTCAAGAATAAACCGCAAATAACGTAGTTAAAATCTTAGTATGGTAGACAAAGTCACTAGCCCAGCAAATGAAGCAGTGCAGAAAGCATGATTAAATTTAAGAACTTAAAAATGTATTCTCCATTGAAATTGTAATCCCAGACAGAAATCCAGTTAATGAACTGTATCAAGAGACTTTATTTAATAGACAAGGGCATAGGGTCAAACTGAGTCTACCCCTCAGCCTTGCACATGAAGATTAACAACTATCCAACTCTGAGCCCTTTCACTTTTTTAAACTTATGCAGCATATGTAACTTATCTGTATGCTGTGCAAGCTTCATCTGAAATCCTTCACTCTCTCAGCGGGGTCAGCAAGCAGAAGCAAAAAGCCCCGCTCTTGCTGACTGGGAAACATAGAAATCACTGATCAGGCAGGCACACGGGCGCATCTGTGATTTTTGTCAAATTGTTACACAGGCAGAGATGGGCTTTGCAATAACGTTTACACAGCCACACTGTAATTTTTATATAGGCTTAGTTCAGAGGCATATGCCAATGGGATAATCTCTGTGATTCTCAAAGTAGCAGCCTGACAGATGGTCTTGATGCCTGTACGTGCTGCTCTTGGCCCTAAAGTACCACCCTACAGAATTTAAATTTCTTTTGACTTTTTCTTTTAAAAAAATTCTCACCTTGTGTAAAAAGAAAATAAAGGTCTAGGAAACCCTCAAATTGTCATTTCTCAAGGCTTCTTTCCCCTGGGATTATTATCAGAAGGCAGATGATAATGAACATCTTACCTCAGAAGAGTATTAGAAGAATATTTAGAACTTCATGCTATTCAGAAACCATGTTAATAAGAGGTTAAGTAACTTAGATGTTGAGAGAAAGGAAATACAGTGACCCACAAGGTCAATCCATCACTGTTTCTGTGAACATATTTAAAGTTATTTCTTCACAGTAAAAAAAAAAAATAAAATTAAAGAGTTGATATTTCGGCACAATGTTGTGTTATTTTGATTGTGGGTGAAATGATAACCTTTTCATTTCTGTATTAAGCTTTCAGCAGGTAGTACACAACCATTTTAGTCAACTGGATATATTATTATGAAAATATTTCCTTTTCTCATGTATCTTATCTATGAAAACATTATTTTTGGCAAATGTTACAAGAAAATTACTGTCAAAATATGTTATATAAGTAATTTGTTAAGATAACATGAACATAGATTCATGATAGTGTAAATGCCAGCTCCTGAAACAATGAAATAGGACATTTAATTCCACGTATCTGATCCAGAAAAAGATTATAGATGGTGTCCTCTTGAACTTCCTTATTTTCATCAGCCTTACATTCTAGTTCTCAAATAAAAATAATTTCTTTTCATGCACTGTTAAGATATTAATGTGAATCACAAGCAAAATATTAATTGGTTTTCAGGTTCAGTTTTTCATGGAAGAAAAAAAAACATGAAAACTTTGGTTGCAATTGTTATATTAGAAAAATATATACAGCATGGAAACTATGCAATTATTTCCTTACCGCTGTGTTTTGTTGTAGTTATCTTTTATTTCTGATCCAGAACCTATTGAAGAAATTGTATTATTTTAATAAGTTTCAGTTTTATTCCAGAATGGCTTATTTATAATGTGAATGAAGACACCAACACAGAGCTAGAACATCAAAGAGCAAACAGTCACATAAGCAGAAATAGCACAGTGACATAGTTTCCCCTGTTCATCTACAGATAGATGATACACTGCACAGACCTTGTTCTTTGCAGCTTTTTGCTAGTTTCCCCAGCTTTTCAAAAATACTAATCCAAATTCACACAAGCAATTGCATTGGAGTGAAACTGGATATCTTTATGAGAAATCAGATGTGTGTTTCTTAAACAATAATGCTCTGCCATTAGATTTTACAGAAAAGTCAGTGTTTCTAAAGATAGGAATGTTTAATTATCATCTCTAATTTATATTAAGAGAATTTGGTTGAATAACTGGATTGCAGTGGGAAATACTGAAGAAAAAAAACTGTTATAGTCCTATAACTGAATTTGGAATTTATAGAAAGGAGGGAAAATACAACTAATGCCATTTTCACGTTAAAGTTAACAACATGAAGAAGTGTCATATGCAAAATTTATACATGGAAAAATCAATATTTTTTTCCTTTCTTAGTTTTTGATTTGTAGTTTCTAAATACAGTCACTTACAGCACCTAGTGTAATTATAATTAGCAAATCTGGGAAATTCTTGTTGAGGGTCAAGACTTCACACACCCTCCAAACTGTTCAGAAATTTGACAGAATTGGACAATGTTGCACTTGGTTAAGTTACTTTCTTCTGCAGTCGCTTTTCTTATTGTACTTAATCAGCTTGCTTACTGTGCCAAGGAAATTAGCAATATCATTTATTCTGCTCCTTCTTGTTACTTGGCCTTTTACATTACAGTCTCTTGATGATTCTTTGAGAAATGAAGTAAACTTTATGGTACAGAAAAAAGTATGCAAATGTATGGAAAAAATTAAAAAGTGGCAGGTTAAAAAGAAATCTAAGCCAATCAAAGAACTTAAAGGTCATTTGATCCTAACAGCTCTAACATTTTGCATATCACCTTAGTATGAAACTGTTCCTATTGCCTGTCAAAGCAGAGTCATGCTGTTAGATTATGCAGTTACTGCAGTTTGTGATGGTGGAAGAAATAGCTTGCTGTATAGTTGCTCTTGTTAATACCTGTCATCTCATCAGTAGGAAACGTCTTATCCATTAAATATGTCTTTAGCTGTCTTTTGTCCAAGACAAGGAACGACAGTATCTCTGACAGCAAGGTAATTCAGCCTTAAACAAGTGACATCTCCCTGACCTTAAGCAGCCTGACCCTTCAAAATCTGTTGAAGAAAATGAGAAAGGAAAGGTTAAGGGTAGTGGCTGGGTGGGTAGAAACACAATGGAAAGCAAATATAGCTTCAGAGTTGGCACTGATATTCTCTAAGAATGTTAGCCATCACTTTTGAAGACAGACGTCCAAAATTCAGCATCTAGGCGAAAGGTGTGGTTGTGTAAATTAGGGAACTCACAGAATGGCTTGGATATATCTCTGTGGGATAGACAACATAAGAGAAGAGTCCACACAATCCATAAGACTGGAGAAAGTTAGAGGCTTGAAGAAAAGAGAAATAGGGACAACAGAGGGGACTTGCACTTCAAGAGTGATATTGTTACCCGCTAAAGAAAATCTGGACAACAAACTCAGATCCAGATAGCAAATATAGAGACTAGCATGACAGATTGATTATCTGTGCATATATTTTTGCAAAAGTGCTCGTGGCGCTGTAATCAATGTACGTTGAAAAAGACAAGAGACGATCTGGAGAATTTTCTTACCTCCTAAGGCACGAATAATAGGATTTACTCCTGTGGTTAGTAACAGCACTAGGTGTGTTTATCTCTTAAGTCGCACTCACAACTAGACTCACGCAGTAAGCAAACCTTCCACTAATAGTTTAAAACTCTTTGTAGAGTCTTGTGTCTGTATGACTTGCATTGAAGATGATGAAGAGATTTGCAAGTCCTTCCTATATTGTTTCTATTGTTCACAATGTGCTATTGATGAGAAAAAGAAAGTTAGGACTCCTGGAAAGAAAATCTTGATTTAAGCAGCCTTAATTTTAGATCTTACCAGCAAGGAACAGTGAGAAAAGCAATAGTAATCTACCATATCCAGATCAGTCACACTGTTTCTAGATCTTCAGTGTGGTCAGGTGGGAAAACAGGATAATGGGAACAGTCAAAGATAATATGTTTTTATTTTACAAGATATCTTTGGCTTCTTTGACTACAGTGATGTAAGCAAAGATATTTTGCTCAGGTACACAAGCAGGAATCGTGAAAGTATATTTTCTCTACTAGCTGGACAAAAGGAAATCCTCTTACACACTGAAGAGCGTCTCCACAGTCATGTATTTCTGCAACTACTACTGCCTCTCTCTGATGGCCTATCTAAACACAATCTTCCTTAGTCACCCTTCCAAACTGATCCATGATGTTGCAGCTGTTGCTTCACCTTCACCTTCCCAGTCAGAGCATTAGCTGTCTTCAGGGGAATCTCAGGCAAAATTTGAAATTCTTTGTGTCGTGATTCAAACTATTCAATCATTTGTTATTAGTAACATGGCTAATCCCACAGATTATCTTCGTTAATGCATTCTATAAATGAAACATATCATGTTGGGTTTTTTCACCTGAATTCAGTGACCACATGGAGACTAGTTTCAAGCTTTACTGGGAGGCTTAAGATAATGACAGTACACTGAAAGTTATTTTTTCTCTTTTGAAAATATTTCTTAGATATTTCTTTAAAGAGGGATAGTGAGAAACATTCTTCTGTAAGATGAAAGTACCTTGCTTATTAACCATTAAAACATATAGCTTAAATTACCTTGCAAATTGGTTGTTGGAAGCTGACATGCAACTTGTCATTTTTAAATGATTTGGTAAAAAAACCCCAACATTCTCATAGAAATGTTATAGGAAAGCTTTTTCTGCACTGGCACTGCTGATTCTAATGGAATAAAAAACTGGGAAAGACATCAAAAGACAAAAGAGATTTAACACAGTTTTCAAAGCTGAGTTTTGATTTTATAAGGTAGATAGGCCTTAAAAGAGAAATTTCACTTCAGGCAAATATGTTTCTGTGGTGGATTCACTCCAGGCAACAACCAAGCATCCACACAGCTGCTCACTCACTGCCCTCTCCTACAGGATAGGCAGAAAACAGAAGGTGAGAAGAATGGTGGGTTGAGATAAGGAGTTTAATAGGCAAAGAAAAAGCCTTGCATGGAAGAAAAGCAAAGAAGGAATCTATTTTCCATATGTCATCAGCAGGCAGATGTCCAGGCACTTCTCTGAAGCAGGATATCTGTGCTCATAGCAGTTCCTTCAGAAAACAAATGCAGTAATCACTAATGCATCATGTGGCCCCCTTCCCCAGAGCTTTTAATGCTTAGCATGGCATTATGTGGTATGGGATATCCCTTTGATCAGTGGGGTCAGCTGTGTTCCCTCCAGGCGTCTTGCCCACCTCAGCCACCTTCCTGGCATGGGTGGACTGGGAAATGGAGAAGTCCTTCACTCTGTGCAAGCACTGACCAGCAACTGCCAAAACACTGGTATGTTACCAATGCTGTTTTGGTCACGGACACAAAACACAGCACCTTAGGGGCTATTGTGAAGAACGTTGTCTCCAACTCAACCAGACCGACTACAGTCTGAAAAGAAACTTATACTCATGTATCACGACATCAAGCCCAGTCCATACCTCTAGAAATGCGTATTTCCAAATATGGTTACAGGTTGATATGTCTTGTGGCTTTGTTTTGCAGTAAATTTTTTTGTCAGTATACAATTGACATGATGCACAAAATTTTGTACTTCTACTTGGGATTTCAGCAGTGTCAAGGACCTTTTATTATACCAAAGTGATTATAGTACTTTGATAAAATATATCTTTGATACAACAAAAATGCAATGACATATTACAGATGATGCAGTAAAACCTACAAAAAAAAAATCAATTGTAATTACAAAAATCAAATCATCGAGGACCATAGCATAGTAGTTTTTCTACCAAATAACTGGGAACCATGGGAGCTATAGAATCTGTGCAATAGCATATGTTGGTTGACATTTGCAAAACAAATAAGCCTTTTAAATATAAATGATGCCTCTTGACTTCTCAAAACACACTAGCTCTAAGGCTGTCCAAAATCAACCTGTGATTAATCCAGTCACAAGAAACCTAATTTGAATTAGTCAAACAGTAAAAAACATTTCTTGAAAACAATTTTAAGTATGATTAAAAAACCAAATCTCTATTTGTATTAAGTATTTACAATGCACTTTGGAAGTTTTCCAAAGCTAGTTAAGTACCATAATTATTCACTAATTATTTGTAAGAAGAAAAGCAAAAAACCCAAGAGAAATTATTCATAATCAACAATTCAGTCAGCTTTAAATATGACTCAGAGAAGGTTTTAAAGTGCTGTGGGGTAAGTTCCTTGTATAATACTTGAAGTGTTACATAAACAACTAACGTGTGTTTGTTACTTGCACCTAAGTTAATCACTCTGATCTCCTGTATTCAAATGGAAAGTATTTCTAGTTTGCAGTGTATCTCATTTTAAGCAGACTATTTAGAAATAGGTCAGGGGCCTTTTTCCGTCTTGTGACTACACAGACAGTCTCAGGTGGCTGACCTGACATAGGAATCTGTACTGCAAACTTCTAATGCCAAAGGAAATAAATACTCTGTAAAGATTTCAGACATTTTTTCAGTTTTCCTGGACATTCTGTACTAGTCCAATAGAACAATTCTAACTGCAAGACAAATATTTATATCAGCCATAGCCAAATATGACCCACCAAAATCGTTTTCATTGAAAAATCCTCTAGATTTCTAGAACATTCTAGAAAGACCATTTTGTTGGAATATTTCTTAGTAAAAACAATAATATCTAGTGAAGTGTCTCTCCAGCATGATCCTATAGGCCAGAACAGAAGGTAAGATAATGGGTGGACAGAAGAAAAGCAAAGACTGAATTTGGAAGAGTCCCACTAGAAGAAAAAACTGTTGTATAGAAGTTAAATACATGACTAGAGCTTACTCCATGTAAATCATTGTCCTGGTTTGGGCCAGGACAGAACTAATTTTCTTTTAGTAACTTTGCTTTTTAGTTAAGTCTCTTCTGAGAAGCTGCACTTTCTGAAATTAACTGCAGGTTTTTCCAGACAGTAGCTTCTTCTTGCAGTGATAAGGCTCAGTGTTTATAGTTAGTGCTTGAACATCAGTAGGAAGGGGAGGAGTGGGTCAGACACGTGACCCAAAACTGACTAAAGGGAGTATTCCATCCCACTTGGTATAAAGCTGAGGGATCATGAGGGTCTCGCCCTCTTCTTCTATGGCCGGCATCCAAGGAAGACTCTGTCCGATTCTTCTGCCTTTGATCCCGATCCATGTATTCCTGAATCCAGCTCCTGCTTACTGCTGCTGAGTCCAGTCCTGGACTTTCCCAGGGCGTGCCCTGCAGCATCCAGGTGACATATTCGGCATCAGTGGAGGGGAGCTCAATATCAGTTTTGTACATATTTGTATACATTTCATTATTATTTTTCTTCTTATTATAATACATTATTACTGTAGTTAGATTAAAGCTGTTCTAAATTTCCAACCCATAAGGCTCTTTCCCTTTTCTCTTCCCCCCCTTTTGAGGAGAGAGCGTGTTAACAAAGAGCGTCTATCATTCGTTTAATAGCCAGCCTTGCAAATCACTTCTCTCAGAGGAAGAAGAGCATAACAGATGCATTTTGCATTTTTTTCTGTGCAAGAAAACTAAGCAATTTTTATTTCCTTTGTATTCTTTTCCTCTGTTTAAATTCACTTTCAGTATGATAAAATTACATTCTAAAATGGAACAACATTACACAGACAAAAAGTAATCATATTGTAAAAGAGTTATTATGCTTATATAAATCACTTAAGACAGATCATTTACTTGATGCAGATTTACAATGTAAATACATTTTTATGTATTTAAAGAGAATGAAATATATTTAAACAACCCACTTTTTTCAAATATACTTATTTTGCTTTCCTTTAAAACATTTGAAGTCTTCTCAGTTTTATCAAGACTGGTATGTACTATTTGTTTGTCAATGTTTTGTACTTCTTTCCTTCTTCGCTGAAACTTTAAATCTTCCAGAACCCACGTGAATCCATAAAAATCAGCAGTTCAAGTTGACTCCTTCCATCCAGAATTATCCATTTCTGCCTCCTCCAGATTCCACTTTACATTTCAAGAGTCTTGGTGGCTGGCATTGAATTAAGTTGGGGTTTTTATTATTTAAATGTTGTGTATTCTGTTCCAAACACTACTATTCCTAGGACAGATTCATCTATCAAACATTCACAATAACAAGAATATTAAATTGCCTTGGGATGACTATTTCTAGGGCACATTCAAGCATTAAATTCGTTGATTACAATAATAAAATGAAATTGTCTTGGAAACTAGCATTTAACTATTTTTAAAACCATCCTGTTGAGGTGATGTACAGGAATGTCATTTTGTCTACTATAAAGTAAATTGCATTAATTAAATAATTTCCAGTTGCCTAATTAGCTATATTTCACTCTTGGCAACGTCAAAACAGTGGGGTTTTTTTCTTAAACTAATACTTTAAAAGTATAAATCTACACATCTGTGGATTCTTGGACTTCTCTAAGTCACACATGTACTTGCATGAGTGTCTTACACGTCTACTGAATGAACATACCATGATCCAAAACCCTTTAAAGTCAATGGAAATCTTTCCACTGACTTTAGCAAGCTTCAGGTCAGCTCAAACTTACTATGTTTGTCTTGGAAGATCCCTGAGAATTCTAGAAAACGTATAGCAAAATGATTAGAGAGTTCCTAGGCATATTTTTTTTAACCTAAAAGTGAAAAATTCCTCTCTTCACAGCCATACGCAAATTATGATATTCACAAAGCAACTTCAATAAAGCAAAGTTTTACACCTACAGAAAATGTAAGAACACTCATGAAACAGCACGCTGTATCAAAAGGGTTAGAAAACTAAAAGCTACATGCAGACTGCCTGTTGCAGATTAAAGGTAGTCTGAGAAACTACACAAGACATTAGTATAAAGAAGGAAGAAAGCAATGCAGAGTGATAAACTTTTACTGCTTTAAGTAGTTTAGGAAAATACTGACCAAAAGAGACCAAAATACTGAAATTACTTCAGAAATTTTATTACATATTAGTACAATGGAAATAGATTTCATTAGATCTTAGTGTTGCAACTAGAAATGGGAATAAAATAATGAAAATGATGTATGAGACCACTAAAGTTAAAGATTCAAATCCGATATTTCCACTTGCTTGGTTATGAACATTCATTTCCTATGATCCGTATGATTTTAAATCATGGATAGCTTAAAAATCTTTAATGCTAACCATAGCACAAGATAAAGAGGCATATATGTTAATGTAAATATGGTTTTGAAAATTGTAAACGGAACTAGAACTTGTAATTTCCCTGGTAATAAAAGTAGTGTCCTCGTTTCAGTATCCTTCTGCTCCCGGACCAAATTTACTGAGATGTTAACAGTACCTCAGTTGCAATTTTGAGGGGTTGGTTTGTTTGATTTTTTTTTTAAATCACTTGCAAAATTAGACAACTTTTTGGAAATAAAGAAAATAAAGAAATCTTTATGCTAGTTAGACAGGAGTACAGCATCTGTTCATCTGTTCAGAATGTCTTCAACTTAATATGAGAACTACGAACAGCAAAACCCCAGCTCCACACACATCAACAAGACACACAAGACCACCCAGAGCCCTGAGAGCTTCCTCAGAAAATTAGCCTCTCACTGAAATCCGCATTTCTGTGGTCTTCCTGCTACGTAGCTAATTTCAACCCAGCTTGTGCATACTGTGTAATTCAACTTACAAATATGAATGCAAATGTTTAAAAGCTATTGTTGTTGTGGAAAAAGAAAAGCAACCACGCAATGGCATTTTAGCCAGTTGAGCTGCTACTGCACCAAATATTACTATAATATAAATAAATAAAAATATAAATAATATTGAAAATTAGATAATTCATAATTTTTTATATTTTAAATATGATACAATTTTCAATGCATGACAACTGAAAAAATGTTTTTCCAAAAGGTGGAGGAGGCATAAGTTAAAGTTTGAAGAATAATTCAGGAATCTTTTGACATTTACTTGAATTTACTTTAAATTTTACTTTAAAAGTCACTGAAGAAGGGAGTTTATATAGTGACACTAGACCTGGAAATTCAGAGTCTTCAAAAGATGAAGTCTCTTTGGGGGTTATTTGCATTTTTACTACTTGCAGCACTCTGCTTTCGACTATTTAAACTTCAAACTCCCTTTCTTACTTTGTCACTCAGTCTGTCCAGGCTTCTCAGTGACGTTTTAAACCTGCTCTGAAAAAATGCCAGATAGATTCAGAACCACAGGTGGGGAGAGCTGAGCCTCCATCTCCCTCATCGCTGCTTTTGAGATTGGTGTGCAGCTCATCAGATTCTCTAATTGCCTTGTCCAGGAATGGGTATATTTCACAACCATCAGCTAGACAGGTGGCATTCGGCAGCCCACTATCTCAGCCGTGTGGTGGATACCAGGTGACCCTTCATTTGCAGTAGACTCAAAGGGAAGAACTCCTCATTGTCAAAAGGAAACACCTCAGGCTTTTCAGCCATCCCTGTTTCCTTCTCAGACATTCTTACTTTCCCTGTGTAGCGAGGTGTAAAGACACATATACATGCTCTTGCACCTTAACCTTCAGCTTCAGCTACTGGATTGGCCAGTATGAAATTAAACAGCTCTGAGGGGTTGTAATTTGCCTCTTGGAGAGTCCAAATATCTTGTAATTTGCTAGGTCCACAGTTGCACCAAGTGTAAATCATTGACCACTCAGAAGAACTTAAGATGGCCAAGACTGAACTTGCTCCCAATGACAGAGTTTTCATTTTCTCAAAACACAACATCTTTTACTCTGCCTTATAGCACAGACTCAGCTCAGATGCCCAGATGGAGCCTGATATCCAGTCCAGCAACAATTCCTGGTAGCCTGCCATTGGCTGGAAAAAGAACCTCAAAACTTTGTAACGAGACGATAAATGGTTACTGATTTCTAAAATAAAACACAGTGCAAGACCTGTAATACATAGCTAACACAAGATTCTCATCTCAGTTTATCAGCACATTATACAAAGCCACAAGCTAATCAACTGTAACTCCCTCTTCATCTCCCTGAAAATGTAAATTTAGCCCAATATTAAGCATTATCCCTTTTATTAAAAAATTGAGTCAGAAAACTGAAGATAGCAACATGACATCACAGTCAGAAATACAATCATGGATCTGGCAGGAAATAACATTTCTGCAGGTATTTCTTAGTTCTCATGGTACACAAGCTCAGGCAAAGGGAATGGATATGCTGCTTGCCAGCCTCTCACTTGCGCTACTAGAAATATTCTTCTAGAGTTAGGATGAGATTTGGAAGCAGACTCAGGTTATCCCTAAACGATACACAAACTGAAGAACTAGACTTTTTGTGACCCACTGTGTGCTCTCTTTGAATGGTGAAACAGGACTCTTTGCAAAAGGAAGAGGGAATAATTATTTTCTTTCCATTAGCAAGTCTTTGTTCCTTGCTGCCAAGAACATTGCTAAAACTGAAACTGTAATGTAAATATAAATTCTGTCATACAGAATTTTAAGTAGCAACCTAGCAGAATAAATTACTGTCAAAAATATTGGAATTGCTGTTTCCACATGCACGTGGGAGTTCTCAGTAGCAGAAAAATGACCTGAAGTTTGACTAGAAAAGCTGATCAGATACTTGCTGGGAATGATCCCAAAACCTACTGTGAAAGGAACAGTGGCCCTGAGAGAAGTCTGCAAGGAAGAAAAAGGTATTGCTGGACTGTCCACTCAGAAGTGTGGAAAAATGCAAAGACCAAAGGTGAAAAAGGGACCTTGGATGTCACCTAGGACTAAGAGATCTGACTCACCTGCACTGAAACCTTGGAAATCACCACTTAACCATGGTTAAGTTGACATCGGAAAAGAATCAAAGTCAACTTTTGACCTGAACATTCCCAGCAGTTGTGCTTCAACTAATTCACAGTGCTTCTTTCCTGATAGCACTGAGATTTTCTTGTATCTGATTCTTAATGGAATTCAGAAATAACATCATCTCTTGCATAAAACTCCCAATGAGTTAAATCCAATAAATGTTCTGAGACTTAATTTAACACTTATGGGGGATTTATAAAACAGTACCAGCCACCTCCTTCCTTTTGAGTACAGCCAGAGGACAGGCAATCCTGTTGCTTGTTCAGAAACCCTGTACTAAAACTGTTAAGAGTATTTGACTGGCAGCAATCACACAATTAAAAGTAATCTCTGAAACAGTTATCTTTCACAGACTTTATCACTCTTGTGTACTTTATCTTCCTAGCCCAGTGTACTTTTCCTAGAGGTCAGCACAACACAGATGACAGAAGAGACTCAGAATTAGCAAGTCTCTCCTTTCCCTCCCTTGCCATGAGACACAGACCTGTGTCCCAGCTGGCAAGAAATGGAGAGAGGCTTTTGTCAGAAGGAAACATATAAAAAAAGCAGGTAGCACCCTTCTGTTAGATTTAAGACATGTTTCGTTTGATTTCAAAATGCAGATGATATGCTTTTGTGTTCAGGAGAGCAGACACAACCCTGAGGTGGATGGAGGCATCTTCCTGAAACCAAGTCTAAAAAAGATACATCTAACACACATAAGAGAACTCAACCCTGCTGACTAGACAGCAGTAACAGTTTTAACTGCATGCTAATCAAGCATACTAGTTGGTTTTCTTGTATTTTGAAATATGCAAGAAATGTTACAAAGAGCCCTGGTACCTAACACTGGTTATATTTCACATATTAAAAAATGGTTTTATATATTACTGAGTGGGTTTTATGAGCAACATGATCTAGCGAAAAGTGTCCCTACCCACAGCAGCAGGCTTGGACTAGATGCTCTTTGAAGGTCCTTTACAACCCAAACTGTTCTGACTGCGCTATTTTTTTGTTGAGTGGCCTTTAAAACAGCCACTGCAGTTACACGCTGTCCTGTTTGACCTGGTTCTTTTCCCTATCACAAAATAGAAGACAGGATGCACTAATCAGAAACAGGAAGTTTCTTACAGAATACAGTTTTCACCAACAAAAACAGGACAATAAAGGTTATTATCAGTTATCTGTTCTCCTGTGATGGTTAGCTAATGCAAAGTCAAAGCCTGTAGATCCATGCCTATGGATTGTCTTAATTCACATCAGCAGAATTGGCTTTGAAGTGCAAGTGAGTAATGTTATGGAAGTATAGGAGCAACTGGAAGCTTTGTAAGTTTCCACTCTCTGCTTAGTGTTTTCTAAAGAAACAGTACTGGAAAGTTGCCTTCAAAGATATATGTGATAAAAAAGGTTAATGAAAACTCACATTAACTGGGTATTCAAACTTGCCAGATCTTTACAGACTTTCAGATCCACTACTGAATGCATCCGTTACAAATTGCTATGGTTTTGTTTATACTGTTTTTATGTTGGAAAAAATTTAATTTCACATGCCCTACATCAAAATGACATATATATTTATTTAGGAGCTAGCTATACTAGAGTATCACCATTAAATTCATTTCAATAGAAGCAATAAAACTGATATTGGTGAGTATTTTTTATTTTGACTGTGAGTGTCAGGTTTTTTGTTTGCTCTTTATTAAAGCACAAGTGACACTAATTTGATGGATGCATAAATAGTGACTACAGCTTTCAGCAAACTAACCTTATTTAGGAATAGAGAAATATAAAAATCATGCCACCACTGCATGACAGCCTTCGTGTGCATCTTCCTTCCCTTTACGTTTAGTACCTCAGAATGAGACAAATATGACTACAAGTGTTAACAAACTAGAATCTGGGAAGTCAGAACTCCTGACTGACAAATGAATTTCAGTTGTTATTTCATCTCCTGGCATTTGCTTTTCTATCTGTTTAGCAAATTCTCCCATGCAGGTACCCAAATCATTCTGGAAAATATGCATTTGCAACTATTGTTATCCCTATAGCCACTGATACAGATGTTTTAAAAATAGAATCAATTACATGACAAGATCACAGAACTGGAGAAGGTTATTTCAAAAGAAAATTCAGGCAGGGGAGACCAGACTTGGCCTTCTTGGTTTATACCTTGAAATATGCAAATAAACAGATCAGTCACAATCTGCATTCTTCAAAGATATTCACACAGACATTCCTCTGTCCACGGCTGCAGGTGGTTCATGCTTCAGCTGCCAAAAAAAATGAGACTTTTCAGAGAAATTAAGTGTCAGAAATTTTTACTCTTTAAGATTTTGCTGTCTGGTTTCCTAGAAAGAAAGGTTATACCACTAAGCATATAGGAGACCCTAGATCAATTTCCTCATACCATGCATAACATTTAGTGACAGGCCATGTTGCCGCTCCATCTCTTACGCCCCAGGCGCAGAAGTACTACATGTTCTTACAGAAGCGTTATTAAAACTAAAATGATAAAAACTGTGCTGGTTCTTCCGTAACCGGTAGCAGTGACCACACTGGCACAACAGATGAAGCATCCTGAGGTCACATTTTGATTCCTCTCTATAGCGAATTGGCTTGGAAAATTTTTATATAACAGGCTGCAGATACTGCTCTTACCCTTCCTTCTGCTGTGTGAGGCTTGTCACACGGCCATGGCACGAGGCAACAAGGTGCTCGGTGCATTCACAGCAAGAGCAATGTTGGCTTTATCTCTTTCTGAAACTTGTTTGAGCTGTTACAGAAGGGTTGCATACAGCTCATGCTTGTAAGGGATTACTTAGCAATGCAGCCTATTTCCAAGTTTTTTGCATTCATCTATGTTTATTCCTAAAATAACAAATTATATGTAAGATACTTGTGTTCTGTGGAGTTTACTTAGAAACACAGAGTGGAAAAACAGACACAAGAAAAAATGTTTAATTATTTAACAGCATTCAAATAACTAAGTTATTCAGGCTCATTAGAAGTTGGACTGTGGTATAGCTGGTACTTTGATAGGTTTTATCTTTCTTTGGTTTTTTTATTCTACATAAATTGGAAGACAATAGGCATATTTTAGCTCATATCTTCAATTACCTTGCAGTAGATAATACGGCTGAAGCTCAGCATCCAGCTTAGAAGTGTCTCGGTGAAGTTAATTTGCTAGAAAGCAAAGGGCACAGTCCCGTAGTTGTTCATTACCCTTAGCTGTCACTGATTTCCCAGAAAGCTGGAAAACCTTATTATGGAGGATGGCTAGCACTTTGCAGTACTGTGTCCACGATGTACTCATCTGCTTAATTTTCAGTGACATGACAGGCTAAATATTTTTATCCCCAGCTAAAGAACCGCAGACATTCTCTCCGTAGAAAGCTCTACAATATCCACAAATATAAATTCATGTATTTTGATGTGACTGAACCTGTTATCCACACAGACATACAGGAACCAATCATTACTAGGGATCAAACCCACAATTGTCAACACTGATCAGACTTCTATCAACTGAAAGATCAACCTTCAAGATCGAATAGACTGTTCAGTTGCTGGAAACAGGTGCAACAGATGCCAGCTGAGATAACAATTTCCATTTTTTTCTCAGATGAACGTATGTCTAAAGAAAATTAGATACTGATAATAAAAGTGGTTTTACACAGGCTACAGAACAGTCATCTGAAAGAAACTTTAAGGTTGTTGCAACCTGAACCAGGCACAAACAAAGGACCTTTCCTTTTGATTCTGAGTTTGTCATTAATACTAATATCGACAATACACCCCTGGTCTTTAATGAAGGGTGGCAAAGGCAGAAGTAGGAACTAATTCACTACAACTACGTCGCTATTTTCTGCCCTATTTACATGGTGTGTAATTATTTATTCATATTTCTTAGCCACCTACAGAACAACCCTTAACTATGCATTCTTTTCAAAATGAAAGTTGTAATTATGTAACTGGTTCATTTTTTTCATATTTTCTGTTGTGATTATTGATTTTTCCACATTATTATGTCCAATCCTGTGTGTGTATATATATATAACAATATGGAATATATATATATAACAATATGGAATATATATATATAACAATATGGAAAACATAAGGAAATTGTACATATTTTCTTTACACAGACAAATGCAAGTATGATTGCTGCTCATATGGATCTACATGAAGCTAAGATAACTACTTGATACACTGCCTTTAACTTTGAAAATACAGATTGTTTAAAAATTTATAAGCTATGTCACTTTTCCACAATTAACTCATCTGTAATTAAAATAATGTTGTAAAGTATTATAGACCAATACTATGGGATTATTTTTCTTAAAATTATGAATCAAAGGTAATCACCTACAGAAGACGTAGAATAAATCGGCAGTAAAATATATGAGGGTCTAAGTTTTATCCAGGAAGCTGCCCTGAGGCCAAGCTTGAACACGTAACCGTGGCCTCTTTAAAGAATTACCTCGATTGACAAAAAACAGAAAGTGGGGATGAAAGAGCCAGGGAAACTCAGCTTACAAAGTAAAGTAAATGGAAGTCCCGTGACCTTTTTATATTTTGACTATTCCCAATTCTGCTGGAATGTCCAAATAGAAACCAAGAAGTTTTTCCTTTTGAAATCACTACACCATTCACTGGCTCATTAGGCACAGGATAGATCTCTTAAATGGAAAATCTGAAATGCTCTATTCTGTGCATAAGACAGTTGTGTTAGGATCACACTTTCTGAAACAGATGTTATGCTGGAACTGAGCAGGTAAGGGCTTTTCCTCACGTGAACAATAGTTGAGACAAAATTTAATGAACTGAGAAGATAAGTGCATTTTCAGTGTGAATTAATCACAATGTTCAACTGATGATTAACAATAATACTGTTCAATTCTATGGATTTTTGTGAGGATTACAGTTTCATGTCTCATTAGATTTCTAAATACCAAGTATTTAAATTCTGTTTCAGATTTTCTGTTTCAGAATCAAAACTTTTGTTGTAACAAGTAAAGCACATAGTATTATAAAAATAACCATTTTCAAAAACATTTGTTGAGAAGTTAACTGAAGCAAGCACTTTCTCATGAAAGGGTTCTATTTTGCTAAATTAACTTTTTCAACAAAAATGTCTCACAATATTGAGATGCCTTGGTTTTTATGAAACTTATCTTTTAACATCATGCTAATAATTTCTAAAACAAAGAATAAACTATTGTCTAAATGGCAATGTTTCCCACACTTTAAGACTTGTATCAGAAATTACTGCATATCCCAAGGCTCCCTATGTTGCAGTTCCTGTCTGTGAAGGGCTCTTGAACATTTCTCTCTGTAAGGGTGTAAAGCTGGGCTGGCTATTAAGCGAACCACAGATGCTCTTTGTT
>VZSC01006658.1:0-25587 GCA_013398225.1 Steatornis caripensis
TGACATCACAGCTCCAGGGGACATGGGGGCTGGAAGGCTGCTTCAGAGCAGCGTGGCTGTGTGCACTCTGGATCTGTAGTGCTTGCTCCCACCTGAGAGGAAGGAACGTCTTGCCTGGCCACACAGGGGGTGTAGATGGCTTCCCCTCTCCTCCTGCCTCTGATTTTCTTCATTCCCCCACATTTACTTAAGCTTTCTGCAAAGTAGAGAAGAAATCCCCTGCAATAGTGAGTTGGCTATTGGTGGGTTATTGCCAAGAGGGGTTCATGTGCCTCATGATTGTGGCAAATCACTGCATACAGCTTTCTATCCCATATGTTTCTTCCAAGAAACAAATAGCTTACAGTGCCTCGCATTCTTTGCACGCAGGTTGTCTCCTCTTAGAAGTGTCTGTACAAAAGCCATGCCAGTTTAAGAAGTATGGGAGGGGATTTTTCCCTTGTCCTTCTGTCACAGGTATGTCACCAAATGCCTCACTCCAGGGTTACGCTGTGGAAAACGTGCTTTTACTGAATGCTGCCAATGTTACAGTGTCTACACTTGAAAGTGTGGAGAAAGCTTTACATGAATTGTTTCTCCAACAAGCAGGCTACTTCTCTCCTATATTTGATAATTAGTGATATATCAGGTCCCTTTTGGCTGCTTGCCTACTTCCCTTGGCAAGTGCAGAGCTTGCATATAAAGCTCAAACAGTCTTATTCAATTATTTTGGTTTGTCCTCTCTCTCCCTTTCTTCGTTGGGAATTGCTGGTGAACACAGTGCCTTCAGGCTGTGATTTCATGTTGCATGTTTTCTGAAACCATGTGAAGGGTTGTTCTTCATGAGCTTTCCAGGAGCCTGCTACAATTGAACTTGTCTCATTACCAGCCAGATGCAGCCTTCAGCTTCTTGCCATCTTTTTTCTGTTGTAGTTCAGGATTGTTTTATTTTCCCCTCCTGGGATTTGAATGCTAATATGGGTCATGGAGCCTCTGAAGGTCAGTGGCACAAGCTAATCTGGGCTAGCACAGAAGAGGGGACAGGAAGAGAGGGCTCTGAGCACTACGGATGCTTCATAAAGGCTTTGTGGTCCTTATATCCTAGACCAGGGCCAACCAAGCAAAGGTCTAGGATGCAGCAACAACTATTCATGAGTGTGTACCACCCTTGCAAAAAGAGTTGATTTGGTAGAGAGAAGTTATTGAGAAATTCCTAGGGCTGAAGGTGGATGGTGGCCCAAAGAATCTGGGAGGATTGAAAAAAACATCAACAAACCTGCAAAGGATCATTCTGTGCATGTCTGGCCCGTGCAGTGGGGCAGACCAAGGAGATTGCCAAGCTGTGCCTGAACTGAGTTGAGGACTCCAACCTAGGGCCAGAAAGAGCATTCAGCAACAGGGAGTTGATTTTGGCAGACCTGCCTACTGCATTGACAGCTGAAAGGTACATTGTTTCAGGTAAGATGATCATCCTTTCTGGACACCTTATACCTGAACAAAGCCGTGTTCACTGCAGAGTATGCAGGTGTGTTTCTTTGAGTGTCTGTCTTAGTGAGCTCAGCGGCTTATTCTCCCACCCTCCTGGGTGCTTCAGATGTTTGTGGGGCCATGCTCTAGCCTGTAGAAGCCTCACTAGGAAGAGTCAGGCTAAAGGTGATGCTTTCCTTCTTCCTGAGGACTAGGTAAAAGGTAAAAGGCAATTTATGACTGCATTTGTGGAGCTGGGCAGCTATCTGAAGGCTGATGGTGAGATCCTTGCCCTGGTTTCCTGTGGTGCAAATGGCCTGCAGTGGCCTATAAGAGCTTTGAAATCCCATCTTCTGGCTGCTGAGAGACCCTCTCCCTGAAACTGCAATAGGCAGTCTAGCACCATCAGGCTCTGCAGTCAGTCCAGGTAAGAAGAGGTATTGTCATGAATTCCCACAAGCACCGTGGTCTCCTGGATGCTCTGAGGGAGGCCATGGTATTCAGAGCTTTGAAAGATCAGAGGCAGCTTGAAAGCTCATCATTCTTTTCTTCAGCCCCTGGACTGCAAGCTTTGTGCTGTTGCAAGGCACAGCTTAATATTGCTGTGCCTCTACAAGCTAAAACAGGGGCTGCTCACTGGCATGTTACCTCTCACACAGCATCTCTGTCCCTCTCCTCTTTCAAATAATAGGATTAATGAGCAGAACTGAGTATTTGTCCTTATTTAAAAATCTCCCATGCATTTATCAAGGAGGTGTCCAAAAGCTTTACAAAAAGAAGACAAAGATTATTTATTGCCTCTCTCTGTCTTGCAAACTTCTATAAAATTGAATACAAGAAAAACTCAGTGATTTTTTTCTGCCTCACTGTAACTTGCATTTCAGAATGCTACTGTACTCAGTGAAATGTATTATAAATGTTAGTAATTGTTTCTCTACGCCCATCACAATAGCTGAAGAGTTAAAATTGCTAATGGTCTTTCCAACAGCCTAGCTATTTTTCAGCTGCTCACTGAGGCCATTAATCAACATACCCAAGACTGCCCGAGCAACATTTACTAGCAATTAACCTATGGTTGTGGGAATATTTTTTCCCTCTTACGTTTCTATTCTAGTCTACACATCAAATAGAAGATGTATCCTAACACTGCTTTTGTTAATTGAAAAGGCTAGAAAACAAAAGTTCTCAGACCTACATGGACCAGCTTGATGTGAGAAGAGGGCATCCAATATGCTGGAAATATGCTGCATTAAATCCTTTCCCAGACTGCTGAACATTAACTGAGCTCTTCCTTTTGACTTGCTCTTCCTAACATTTAGATGATAGAAGAGACATTTGAGGTGTGTTGCTGTTGGTTAATGTTTATTTTTAAAGACTTATTGAAGGACTCCCTTGGGAAGAAAAAGAAATGTGTGTGTGTTCTCCTGACCTTTACGCTACCCTGCTTTTTCTCTGTTCTGGTTCCTCAAGCACTGAAGTTGTGTCACCTCAATTTTCACTAGCAAGATGCAAAACTTAAATATTTCCAATGTTACTTCAGTGGTGTCGCAGAGTCACGTCTAGGGTGATCTTCACCTCTAATATTTTCTACTGTCTTCGAGGGTTATCTGACTGGTAAATATTACTGTGTGGTTTAATAGAGCTTCTTTACATTACAGAAGAAAGGAAACAGGAAAGTTAACGAGAAATTGAAGAAACCGTTTGCCTCCAAAATTATTGCAGGGGACTTTTCTGGTTTGTCGGACTTGGCAAGATGGCAAATTAAACATGTCAAAAGGAATGAACATACACCGTAAGCAGCACTGGTGCAGTGTCCTAAGTGTGTCGATATGACTGCATAGGACTGGTATCTCCCATGCTAGCATCCACTGACATTTCTAGATGGAGATGGTCTAAAAGCCTCGATGTTGCCTAAAGCTAGAGGAATGCCAAGTCCTGTAACTGATCAGAGGCATCTTAGATAAAGTAGGATGTGCACCAACAGCCACTTTGCACAAGCACGCCCGCTGCTATTAGCCTGAGTGAAAAGGCTGAGGCTGGAGCAGTGAAGGGAGACTCGTCTGTGTGGAAAGGGGCTGTTTTCATGTGTACATCCTTCTGCTGGCTGTATTTCAGCAGTGCAAGAGGAAATAGCACAGTTCTGTAGTACGGCTGGTAGGAGCTTTGCATCCTAGAAGCAGAGGAAGGACTTGTAAGAGAGTTGGTTACCTGCCATGCTTTACATCCTGTTTGCATCACTAATATCTACTTTTTTTGATATTGAAGATAGGAAGATAGTAATAAACTTAAGTATCAACAGCAGAATTATTTTCTTTTCTTGTGAACCTGAAGTTCATGTTTGCTGTCCTTTTTCCTTCACTCCAGACCATGCAGGGAATGCCTTCACGCTCTGTCTCAGGTTAGACCAAAATTCGGTATTGCCAATTTTTGCAGCATTTATCATTCAGCCATGAAATTCTAATAGGCAGGACTGCAAGAGAAGACTAAATATAGCGATCATCTCGGCCCTCATTTATGTCAGAGACAATGCCAGTTTCTAGCCCACGTAGCTGTGGGGGAAGGAGACTTCAACATGTGACACAAAAGCAAACAAAAAAAGATGTCTCCAAACACACTTAACTCTCTTGCTTTCTTTTGGAGTATGACTCATGAGTTTTAAGTGATTAGTAGGGCCTCAGCTTCATTAAACCCCCACTCAAAATAGTCCTGTTACCTCTGGTAAGAGAGGAGGATGTCACTCTCTTGAGCGTGGCGGCCCTTCTCTCTAGACTGGAGTGAAAAAGCAAGCAAAAAGGCGGTAGGCCCCATGCACTGGAAAGGGTCAGTTTAGTTTCCCTGTTAGATTTGCTGAGCTCATTTAATATCTCTAGTTCTGGCGAGTGTGATCTTCAAAAGCATTTGTAACACAGTTGGAGATTTCGGGCTGAGGGGCAGACCTTTCCGAGAGAGCGGTACAAGCTGAGTTACAGAAACAGAAGCTGACACCAGGTCTGAGTGTAATGCAACCTAATTAAAATTAAGAATGGATGGAAATGTGCTCAGTTATATTCTGCAGGCAATGAAAGGCTATTTTCCTAAAAATGCTATCTTGATGATTTGCCCTATTTATATTCTTGTCTTTTCATTTATTAGTTACCTAAACCTTATAAAGCAGAGCTTTCTCCATCCTCATGAGGCAGGTATGTATACAAATGGCAGGTACTGATGAAATGTTTACTGAAAAGATTAGCTTGTCAATGAGGCAAAGGATGGCTATTGATCCCCCTTCTATGTTTGTCAACCTGTAACCTGTTTAAGAAATGGCCTACAGCAACGAAATCCAATCAAGCACTCTCTGCAGCTCCAGTTTTCTTGTAATATAGGGAGGGGATTCAATCACAATAAAGGAAATGAACCACTTATCATATAAATGAGGGTAAGGCAATTAACAGGTTACAGGTTCCAAGTGAGGAGAGTTCTCACTGCAATACAGGATTGAAAGATGGATAATCTGTACACCTGAGCTCTTCTGTGTTTTTCTACGGGGAGAGGTTGTTACGTGGCAAAATTTGTTGCAACGCTGTGTTAGCAGGGTTAATAGAACCAAGCGCAGTATGTGCCTTCCCTAGCTAAACCCCAGCTTGATAGCTTTGTAATGGAAATGTTTTCAAAGAGGTGGCCAAAATACTTTTCTAAGTAATTAATACCACTTGCCAGTCCCTAGGGCCACCTGAAAAACTTTTTTTTTAGTTTTATGAGATGTGAGAGATTGTAGAATTTGTATTTGATTCAATGTCAGAAGAAAATTGAGTCTTTTCTAATATGATCCTCCTGCCCTCACCTCCCCCCAGCGTTATGTTTCTCAGGTCCAAGTTGTGTTCAAGACAAGTGCTGCCACTGCCAGGCTGTAGATACGGTCTTCAATTGCTTGTCTTGAAGCAGTTCTTATTTGCATGAACGTGTAAGAGGGCAGTTGGACTTACAGACAGTCTGGTGTAGACCCTTTCTTCTGTGAAGCAGAGTGGGTATCCATGTACAACATCCAATTTGCAGGCCTAAAACAGAGAAAACGGCGTTTGATATTGAAGCATTTACTGTCTAAGACAAACGATCTATCTACTTCCTTTTTTTAGGTATGGGCTTCCTTCTCCAGAAATACAGCCCTGGACTCTGTTGGGGTAGTATGAAACCAAGTAATTTTTCCATTAAAGGTTTAGATCTCAGTACTTGTGATGGGTTGGCCTTGGCTGGCTGCCAGATGTTCACCAGGCAGCTCTATCACTCAGCCTCCTTGGCATGACAGGTGGAGAAAATAGGATGAAAAGCTCATGGGTCAAAGTGAGGACAGGGAGATCACTCACCAGTTACTCTCTCAGGCAAAACAGGCTTGACTTGAGGAAATTAATTTCATTTATTACCGATTAATAACAGAGAAGGATAGTGAGAAGTAAAAACAAAAATCAAAGCACCTTCTCCCCACCCCCACCCTTCTTCTCAGGCTAAACTTCACTCCCAAATCCTCTACCTCCTCCCCCTGAGCAGCTCAGGGGGATGGGGAATGGGAGCTGCGGTCGTTCCATAACACTTCATCTCTGCTGCTCCTTCCTCCTCTTGCTGTTTCCCTACTCCAACGTGGATCCTTCCCACAGGCTGCAGTTCTTCGGGAACTGCTCCAGCGTGGCTCCCTCCCACGGGATGCAGTCCTTTGGGAACACACTGCTCAAGCGTGGGTCCCCCGTGGGGTCGCAAGCCCTGCCAGCAAGCCTGCTGCACCGTAGGCTCCTCTCACCATGGGGCCTCAGGTCCTGCCAGGAGCCTGCTCCAGCGCAGGCTTCCCACAGGGTCACAGCCTCCTTCAGGCATCCATCCATACTCTAGCGTGGGGTCCTCCACCTGCAGCCCATGGAGATCTGCTCCACCGTGGACCTCCACGGGCTGCAGGGGGACAGCCTGCCTTGCCATGGTCTGCTCCACGGGCTGCAGGGGAATCTCTGCTCCAGTGCCTGGAGCATCTCCTGCCCCTCCTTCTTCACTGGTGGCAGGGCTGTTTCTCTCACTTATTCTCATCCCTCTCACAGCTGGTCCCAAGGATTTTTAACCCTTTCTTAAAGATGTCATTACAGAGGCACCACCATAGTGGTGGCGATGGGCTGATGTGCTCGCCTTTTGCTAGCGTTGGGTCCATCTTGGAGCTGACTGGAACTGGTGGTGGTGATGGGCTCACCTTTTGCTAGCACTGGGTCCATCCTGGAGCTGACTGGAACTGGCTCTGTCCAACATGAGGGCAGCTCCCGGTGTCTTCTCACAGAAGCTACCCTGCAGCCCCTCGCTACCAGAACCCTGACACATAAACCTGATATAGTACTTCAGTGTTTTCCAGCTAAAAAAGTGTGTCACTGCAAGGATCTGATCAGTGCTTAACCTAGAGAAAGGAGTTTTCTTTTTAATCTTGCATCTCCAGTGCATTTTTTTCCTTTTCTAAATATTATTGTTCCTAATGGATGCCTTTATTGCTTCAAATGTGCATTGAAATAGACTTCATTAGATAAGCAGCCTTCAGAGTGGAGATAATTGGAAGATTATGCATGGCAGTCAGTAAAAAGTGAGAATTCAGTGAACTCATCAACTAAGCGAGGAGATACACAGCCCTCAATCCCCACTCCCAGAGTCAGCTAGACCACCAGTGAATGCTGAATGTCTGACAGGTGTCTCATGCACCTGACATGAGTCTCTGAGTTCAACCCAACAGTCTATACCTGTGTTGACTCAAACTCTCCTTTTGGGATGGTGATTTCTGTGCTCAGCTGAGCACCCAAGAACCAAATGATTGTGGAGGGTCCTCTCTCCCCTCAGCTGAAGGTGCAGAGAGATCATGGCTGATCTAAAAGTCTTTCTGAAGACATGGCTTGTGTTGACCTGCCTGGATGACCCCTGGCCAGGGAGCAGAACATGCTCTTGTGGAGGGTTAGTGCTTTACCTTGCTCAGATAAATTGAGTTTTAAATGTTAGGTGCTGTTGTAGGTGTACAGGTACTGTGCCTCTTAGCCGCATCCGCCCTTCCAGTGATGGCTACTGCCACGTTTACCCTCTTCCAGGTCCAACCTCATCCATCTCTTTCCAGTGGAGTTAAGTGTTCTGGAATATTATCTCTTCTTTCAATGCAATTAAAAGCAAAATAATAATTTAATTATTAGAATGAGTAAAATAAATGACTGGAGCTGTTTCTCATGAGCTTGAAACCTTAGCTTTGTGACTTGGGCTGACCCAGATGACAGGAATGGGATCTGAATTGAAAGTAAATTTAAGAAGTTTGAAAAAAAGGAAGGGGCTACATGTTTCGTATGCAATAATGCTAAATCTTTCATAAGTAATACAATTACTGTGAAATAAAATGCTGAAATAAAGCTGTGACATAGTGGTTCATCTTCCAGGAACCCCAGTTACAATAACTATGCACAAAAATTAGTATAGACATTGAAATTCTCAGGACAGAGTCGAACCCTTGAAGGGTGTTACGGCATCGTCTTGCTATGTAGATACCTTGCTGGTACCAGTACCCTCTGGTCCAGTGTTCCCAGGTGGAGGTGCCTGTCACTCATTTGTAGGAGAGAAGAGAATTCTACGGCTGTTTCCTTCTCTTCTCCTGATACCACGTCCCCCAGAGACTTACTGTCTGCTTTGTTAATGATTAAGAACTAACTACAGAAGGGCACGTATCAAGTATGGACATATTATATTGTGTCAAAATTGAGTAGGAAGCTTCGGGCTTGTGTCCCCTGAGCCTCTCTCCAGTATTAATCTTCTCAGTACATGAAACATTTTTCACCGATACATAACCTCACTTATTACTTCCTGCCATTAAGTGCAGCAAATACTCAGACACTCTTCTGGAACATTTCCAAATGAAATCTCAGAGTCATTACATTAACCTTTTCCATTATAGAGCAAAAGGAAATTAGCTATTGGCATACACAGAAATACATAGAAAGTGGTACGATATTTCACATAACTGTATTATTATACTCTCTGACAATGCAAAGAGTTAAACAAAAATGTTAAAAATCCTTCATGCTTCATTAAAAACTCTCTATTTCTCTATTTTCAGCAAAATAAGCCATCAGTGTTAGATTCTATAATTGACACCATTGCTTAGGGAACAAACCTATGAATCTTATTAGAGACAAATTCATTACTTTAAGTCCACCCTTAGGATGCAGAGCTCATAAAAGAAACCTCTGGAGGGTTCAGCTTAGGGGATGAGATGATTTCAGGCTGCAAATCTACAGATTTGCTGTAATTAACCTGAACTAATTATTGTCAGGCGATGGGTCAGACATCCTGGATAAAAGCCCCTGACTGGTTTTGTGGTCTACTGGGTTTTCAGCAAGAGAGCTTCTTGTTAAACAAAGAAAAAGTACTGAAAGCACAGCCCTATATGTTCTTAAAGTAAAATAAATCTTTCCAGTGGGAGAGTATAGCAGAGTCTATTTAAAATGCACAGTCAATAGGCACGACTGAACTATATTAATGTTTAATAATTTTGCCAGTGAGCTCACTACAGGTAACAATTTTTAGCAATGGTCTTAAAGAACTTCTGCATGGGCTAAGATGGTCACCATATGTAGTGAATGAATGCTTGCCTGCTTTTGCAAATATCACAAGAAGGGATCCATGTAAACACTTCTTTATAAGCTGCAGATACCCCGTGACAGTCCTGCGATGGATGCTGTCCTAGCTTTCATTCACTCAAGGGTGCATACAAGCAGCAAGATGCAGATGTCCACAAGGTGTGCGTAGAAGTCCCTCTGTGTGACCTGGAGGACGAGGGGCTCCGGCTGCAGAGTCCTCACTGCACTCCAGGGGCTGGCAGAGACCGGTCATCGTGAAGAGGTTTGTTGAATGGGTCTGTTTGTTGAATGGATCCTTCCAAGGATCGATATTTAGTGTGAGATCATCCGTAAATAGTTTACGTGCTGTTGGGAGAGTAGGAGGAGCAATGCCAGATACGAAGTGCCTTTTTGCCATCCTCCCATCTAGGTCCTCTGCTGACCTAGCTGTACTTTGGCCTTATTGAAGAACGGGCCTTTTGGTCTTGATGCAAACATCTTCTTCAATGTTTGCAAGCTTGCCATCTGTTGACCATGCCCTTATTTACAAATAAAATCCGGTCCTGTAGCCTTTGCCCTGCTGTGTCCTCAGGTCCTCTTCCACTTGCACTTCAGTCACAGTATCTTAAGGCTTCTGTTAGAAACGCCTACAACAGGTGGAAAGTGTCCGCAGCCTTTGCTTCACTGCCCTGATTAGCTGTGACTGCTGTTTCAGGTGTGGCTTGGTCAGGGAAGCATGTGTGATGGTGGCAACAAATTACCCTGTCATGCCGGACAGAATGGCAGTACGGGATGGAGCAGGCCAGCTCCTTTCGTGTGGATACATTTAATTAGCAAAACAAGGAGAAAAAATTCGAGATTTAGATGATAGTGCAGCAGGAGCTGCCACTCCCTTTGTCCTTCTGTCCTGCGGCTAGCATAATGCCCATCGCCTCTGGCCACCCTGGGCTACTACAGGCTCCCCTAGAGACACTGTGCAGTATCACCAGTCCTGGAGTGTGGTAGAAGTGAGTGCAGATATTGTTTGCAATTCTATCTGGAAGAAAAGCAAACAGATCTCTTCTTGTGCATTTGGATCAGTATGGGAGCCTCTGAGAACTGGTTTCTCCCTGATCAGCATCAGCTCAGGGCAAGAGCATTGCAAGCTTGCTCTGTACCTGTTTATGACAGGTATTACAAATAAAAACTAGTTACTGGTGAATGGAAAACCGGAACTGCAGCAGGAAAAAGCTGCAGTTATCATACATCACCACTGTATGCCACTACAGACCAATTACTCTGGTGTATCCCAGAGATGAGGCACTGCTACAGCAGACCCCCCAAGAAATACTTAGTTAATATTAAATTGTAATCCTATTACCTTTAGATGTTCTCAGTGCTATTAATCTCACAGTTTTCAAGTCAGCAGTTTAAAAACAGATTCTCTGAAAATCATAATGCCATTAACCTTGTTGTGTGTATACCATTTTTAAGCCCAGGAGCCAGCAGGAGTCAAAATAATAATAAATTTATATTTTCAGTGTCTCTCTTCTTAAGAATATTCCATATGTAATTTAAAATTCATCAGAGAAGCACCAGCCATGGAACAGAGTATTGTCATGATCCGTCTATTGTAAAGAGAAAATAAACATGAATAAACAGAAATGAATTTATCTCATCCACTGTCTTTCGTAAGTCCTCTGTTGGACAGGTACAAAATTACTGTTAGATTTATATCCTTGCATCAAAAGGAATAAATAAAATGCACTGCAGAAGAATTATTAGTTTTAGATCTTGAAATAGATTTCTAGAGTTAATTTACATACTAATAAAATCTTCGTTGGAATTTCACTAGTGATAATGCAAAAAATCTTTGCAACACAAAATACCAGGCCCAAGTAAAACCTGACTTCATGATCCCAGAACATGAAGAACTTCTTAAGCATTTGTGTCTAAATGCTTAAGTAAGCTTATAGGTGTTTAAGTAAGTAAGCATTTACATGCTTTTTGAACCATAACCTGAATTAAGTCTCCATTTCTATTGCTTTCTCCTACGGGGATGAAACCTGAAAGAATATTTGCCTTTTTGGTCTCCAATTTTCTGATCATTCTCATTCGTTGTTTCTGTGTCTGGTTATTAACAGATTTAAGCAACTGCTCGTTTCTGTCTTTTTATACTTCTCTTCGTCTACTTTCTTCAGTTTTTATTCTGCCTGTAGTTTAAACTATTATTTACTCTACAAAAATCCTTGTAAAATGGGTGGGAGAGGGAGGAAGGCCAGGGCAAGGACTCCCAATGAGTAATTACAGAAATTATTACTTTGACAAAATCATTTGTTCCTAGAATTTTTAGCATCTCTTGTAGCAATTGTAGGGAATATCTCCTCCATCTTCGGGCAAAAGCCAAGTAATTTGGAATTGTAGTCTCACCATGGGCAGGCACTGGGATGTTTAAATCCAAAACTTCACAACAAATTACTCTTCTACAGGATGCATCATCACCTAGCCCAGGGAAATTACAAACCTTCTTGGATCGCATCCCGTTCATTCTCCAGTTGATGAGGGAGATGGGTCATGGTACATGTGGAGCGTGTTTCCTTTTCTTGCTAGGGTGCCTGCTCGTCTTTGAGAAGTGGTAACAATAAGATAAAAACAGAGAAACGCAGAGCTTCTCTTTCCTTTTCCTTGGAGCTTCGTGACACTAAATTACCTATTTACAAAATAGATTTATATAGATTGCTGTATTAAAGAGCTGAAATAGCTGGGAAAAAAAAGAATATGGAAGCTTCTCCCTTGAAAGTGTATCATTAAAAGGCTGAGCGCTGTATTTTGTCACTAAAGTAACATCTATGAATTGTTTCAATGCTGGAGGTCTTTTCAGCTGATTTTCAAAGAGCTGCTGGTAGAGCTTGATGATGCTACTTCTGCAGTAATGCAACAGCAGCTGCATGGAGATGGTATGACTTGATGTATTTTTGCTAAGAACCCTTCCTTGTCCTCTGGGGTTTCTCTAGGCAATGTGACCTGTGATTGGTACCAGCCAACTGAATCCAATCTAGATATTTAGATCTAGATGTGACTTCAATCACCTGCCGAGTTATGTCTGTCTAATAATTAGTAACTATGTGTATGTTTGTCGTCGTATTTTACACTTCTGTAACAACTCCTATTTCTGACTGCAGTGTGATAGTTGAGCTCTGTAAGGGGTTATTCCAGTCCCATAAGCGAATGAATCCCTTCCACAAGAGTTACTCTTATAATTATTGGGAAAAATGAAAGTGTAGTTGTTATCCAATAATGACTCTAGTGGAAGAAAACCTAAAGTAAGTAATATTCTATCTCTGAAACATGGTATTGGGCAAATTAGGCATTTTAGTTTTCTTTAAAAACCTAAATCTGTAGTAGGACTACAACAGTGCTGAGCTGGGTGTGAGAGGGAAATAACTATCAGTTGTGAAATATCTTTAGATTGTTTAGTAACATTACCATTCACAGCCACGGAATACATTGTATTTTATTGTAAACTTTGTTCCTTAGAGAAGTATAAATCTTGAAAGTGTGTCAATACTTGGCAAAGTAAATAGTCTCTGGAGGCAAAAAATATTTAAGACCATCTATCAAGTATAAGAAGTTGATAGCAATTAAAATCAGAGTTGTTTATGTATAAACATAAATTGCAGAGGTAGCTTGGAACTGGCCAGTAAAAATCCTGGCTGGCTGAAAATCCCAATTGCAAAAGACTGCAAAAAAGTACATCTGAATTTTAAGAACCATTTTTGTAGCATACACTTTTTTTCCTTAGGGACAATATTTTCTATGAAATTTTATGACTTTAAGGGAAATCTATTTATTTATATATTTCCACAGTCAGATATTCTTTAAAAAACCCCAACAAACCAAACAATGAGTAAAACCAAGATAGCTTAGATAAAATGTTTCTTGTAATAGATGAGCACTAAACCAGATTGTATTTCAGTGCTCGCTTTACCCCCAAAGTGACACAGAGAAGGATGGGGAACTGTTTTATGTTAATTACTGCAATCATTAATGATGAATAGTTTTATAAGGGAATGTACTTACAGTCTTTTTTATTACTGTGTACTTGAATGGAATTATTAATTGTGTCTCTTTAATGGGTGAGGCCCTAAGGAAATGCACCATGTGGGCAGCCTGAACAACTTTATTTTTTTTTGTGTGGTTACAACTCTTGGAACTTCAGAAGCTTCCTTTTCTCCAGAAGAGTAAGTGGGCTAACCCACTTAACCCAGCTAATGGGTACCTAATTGCTGATTTGAAAGGAATCTGTTCGTCTTGCCCCAGGTAGACTGTCAGATCTTCTGAGATACGGAGATCTGCCTTGACTTATCCTTGCACTGTGTCCGGCAGAATAGGTCTGCCACTGGCTGTCTTGCAGTGTTCCGTGCAACTACAAATAAGCACAGTATCAACATGAAAATGTCCACATTTTGTATTTTTGGTCTAGTGGATACTCTCAGATTGTTGTGATTTTGTCAGTCCTTGGGGAGACGCAAAGAGTGCAGCTAGAGCGCTGGTTAACGTGGTGGTGGAGAGGATGTTGTGCGGGGCCATTGGTGGACCCTGCCTCTTCTACCAAGGCTTCCATGACTTGAGGGATCTGTTAACAGGCACCCTGCACCACATCATACGCTAAATGGAGCCACAGAGGCTACCTCCTTCCTTAAAGATGGGGAGATGTGAAGAGGACACCAACTTGAAATGTGAAAGCCCTGAAGAACTTGAAGCGTAGGGTTGCTCTGCCCACAGTGAGTTTTTCTGCAGCAGGCAAGGAGGAGTGACCCTTCCAGCCAGTGCCATAGACACAGGGAACCTTTCTCGCAGCAGGAACAGTGCCAAGCTGCTGGGCAGAAGGCAGAGGCTGTGGCTGGAATCTTCAAAAGGAATGAGTCAAAAGCCATGCTTGAAAGCGGAATAAAGCTACAAAAAGTGAGATTGGATGCTGTTAAGCAGAGCATAATATACAATGTTTATTTGAAATTAATAATGCCTTCAAACTGCATTTTAATATTTAAATTGCTGCAAATGTAATTTATTAAATTAAAGTGTCCATGCATTATCACCCCCAATTTTCCAAGTGCTAGAAGACAAGAGGGAAAGAGTGCCTAGGTCAGCCAAGTAAAGGAAAGACTGTCCCATTCTCATGGTGAATTTCTTCCACTGTAAGAAAACTTCTTTTCCCTCCTGTTCAGCTGTGGGAAAGATATCTCAGGGAAGGAAATCTTAGAATGAGATCCAGATGATGATCTTGTATATAACTGAGAGATTTTGGTGTTCTAGCCACAAATACTCACCACTGAGGAGACTGAGTGGATCCACTCATGAGCGGATTAATTCTGGCATTAGGCAGAGAAGAAACACCCATGTCAGGAATTTCCTCTCATCTTCCTTACTTTCAGAGGAAGATCTGTCCAGCAACTATTTCTACACCTCCTTCAGAATGGTGAAAGAGAAGAGGACTTTTTTAAGTGCTCCCAGCTTTCTAGAGGAAAAGAGAGACTGGATTTTCTCCCAGAGTCACAGCCCTCCTGCTGTGTGCATGCGCTGGGATGAAACCAAGACAGAAGTTAGATGGCAAGACACCATTTCACTGCAGATAGCTGCTACACCTTGCGTCTCTCCTCTGCTTTGTTGTAGGAGTCCTTGGGCAAGGGAGTAGTCTTCATTTTTTGGCTTCCAAGGGCAGGGCTACTGATGGGTCCCTTAGTAACACAAGAGGTGAAGGAGGGCCATAGGAAATAAAAGTGTTCTTGTGTTTTTAAATGTAGACTTTGGCTTGCAGTCTCTGCACCAAGAACTTGTGAGAATTTCGCAAAATAAGACGTGAACGAATCAATAGAGGAAACTGAATCTGAACCACAATGCAGGCATTTATTGTCTCCCTGTGCATTAAATTACCCAATTAATGTTTCCTTTTGCCTTAGCCCGTTCTAATAAGGCTTGACTGTCGCTTATCAGCCCCTAATCTTCTGAATGATGAGCAAGAACTGCAGCTGGATTTACAAGAGCCTTTGGGGCACAATACCAAACTCCCAGAGCACCAAAGATCCATCCTTGGAATTATGCTTATTAGAGGTTCTCATTCATTACCATTTACTTCACACAGGTATTCACTAATCAGATCAGCTCAGCTTTATTATTTATTATTTATTATTTATTAAGTACTATTAAAATAGGTATACTGGACAACCAATCTCCATGTATAACGAATTCCTCAAAAAATAAGCTTTTTCTTGCATAAACATGTAATTTCAGGTACCAATACTCCTTTGAGTCAACTGAGCATGCCTGCTTTGTGGGCTTATTTTTCCTGAAAGGGTGATGTATGGTTCAAAATATTTTGGGGTAAGAAAAATATTTCTGGAGTAAATGAAAGTGATTTTTATGGGCTGCGTGCATGAGTTAACTAATTAGAACAACCATGTTGGGAAAGAGTTGTGGGTAATGAGCAACTAATAGGTATAAATGATTTTAATAGATAATGGTAGTGTCTTCAGAATGATAAATACTTCCCTGTTGTATGATAATAAATAAATAAATCTATTTTACTAAGAGCTTTCTTATGAACTGTGAGGCCGGTGGGGGGAGGAATAGATTCATTTAGATAAAATGCTATTAAATTGCCTGTATACTGTCCTGTCAGACAACTATCGACCCCGTCCCATGGGAGAAATTGATTTCCGTGCAGAGAGCTATGTGCTTTCTGCAGTGTATTGCTTCAGTGCTATTGCTCTGGTAATCACACACGGCTGCCTCTTTTCCTTTCTCTCTCTCTCTCTCTCCCTCTCTTTGTTGTGGAAAGATTGATTGAGAGACATGAGAGATTTAGATTGCCATATTTGTTGTTATTTGACCTTTTCAATTATATTCTGTTAAAAATGTAAATAATTCATTTGTAACGATGTACATATGAGTTTGCTTAAGTGGTCTGCAAGTAAGGCTTTCAGAAGGAAGCATTTACCTTTGTTCTCTTGTAGACCTGTTAGAGCTGATGCAGTGAAGTGAATTTAAATGCAGCTGAGGATGCTCCCTGCCTCAGTAAAGCTATCTAGGACAGTTCTCGACACCACAAGATCTAAAGATGGGAAAAATAATCCAAGCCAGTAATACCAGAGTCACGTAAGTGCTGAAAAGTGAAATGATACGTGAGTAAGGACCCTTGCTTTGGTTTGGATTGGTTTTCCTTCTTTTAGGCATAAACACTGTTTGTCAGCTCTTGCTAGTGATAGCCATTTTTAATCAAGATACAAGCACTTGAGGTCAAGAAATGCCAACACTAAAGTTGAAATCCAGTTTTAAATCTTCCCGTTCTGCAGGGAAATCAGAAACAAAGTCTTTCACTGTCATGAAATGGTCACACGTTGTTTCTTGGACAATACAGCTTCAGCTTATAAAACTGTTTGTCCTGGGAGTTATGTATGTGACTTTTTCTGCTATTTCTTGTCGTTCTTACGTTAGTTTCATTGTTACAACTCATGTTAGAATGATTTATAGCTAAAGCAGGTGTTTGAATGTCTGCTTGTGGGAATCTAGGCCCTTGCTGCTCTCTGGCACCCGTACCTTGGCATTTGCACATGGGGGAATCTCTGAATGGGAAACAGCTGGGACAGGCTTGCTTGTGTGCCTCATGCCAGTGCTAAGGGCGTAGAAGGGAATAAAGATCTGCTGGTAGATCACACCTACATTTTAGTAGTCACAGGCTGCTGCGTTATTCTTTGGGAAAAAAGTGTAGAGTGGCTTAATTAGAGCCGTGTACTAGCCCAGACTTTAAGACCAGCAACCTGCTGAGTCCATCTCTGCACATATGCACCAAGGCTATGCCAAATATCCACAGTTCCAATGCTGTTATTTTTATGATGCTGGATGGACAAGGCTGCAAAAGCAGAATCACTGGTGATCTGTAAAAATCAATAAAGACAGGATGCAGCTTCTCCTTTGCCTTTTACTTGCCCACGTCCTTTAATCTGTAGTAAATGGACATAAAATGCTGTTCAGTCAAAATCACATTGCCTTACATGGACCTCGTGCTCCCTCCCTCCCTCCCGTGTAAAGAGATGGCAGAGCTGTGATGAGGCAGCCACGAGCGGAGGATATCAAGTGCGTTAGAAAAATTTAGCTGTGCTCTTGGCCACGTAGCCAGCTTTCTCCATCTGTACCCCAGTAGCTGTTTGACAAAGCTGCGACAGCCCTTTTTAGAGGTGACATGAAGTCAGGGGGCAAAGCCCAATCCAGCAAAGTGCTCCAACACTGCTCTTGCAGACGGTGAGCCAAGGCATGAGATTTGGAGGGATGCTAGAAGAGAATAAAGACAGGCTGGGAGAAAGGCTGAAAATTACATCTAAAATACCATCTCAGAGAGCATGCCTCACATTTCTCAGTCAGATTCACAGGCTGGTTGCTGTCTGTGAGTCCTGAATTCTTCATTTTTTTGCTTTATAACAGCTTAATTAATTTCTTTTTTCATTTCACTTGGTCATGCTGTTCTTCATTCCTTGTCTTTATTTGTTACAGAATACAACAGCAATATTACAATTAGATATTTATTAGGTTAGCAGTAGATAGCCAGCATGCAGGCAATGAGCAGGGAAGCTTTCACGTGCACGTCAGGATGTAAACTACCACCCAAGTCAAGATAAAATGTGTCTGACCATAAAAAAAAACCCAAACCAACCATGGGTGATTATGTTGCTGCATCTCCTTTGCAGTGAACAAAAGAGTTTGGGATCCTTAAATATGGGAGTTAACATACAAATATAAGCTACTACTATTGTGAAAAATATCTCTAAACTTGTAATTGCACAGAAAGTATGGGGAGAGAGAAGACATCCGTTCCTGTTGATGTGACAGTGCATGGTTTGCAAACAGTGTGTCTGCTCTCAGCGACGGTGCTGGGAGGCACTGAGCTCCGCAAAGGGTGTTTCTAGTCTCATCTTCATTGCTTTTAGGCTGAGGTGCCAGTTCAGGAAAGCATATGTATTGGTGAATCTCTAAAGTGGAAGCTCTAAAATACATCATTACTAAGCATGTACTTAATGATCCATTGGAGTAAGTGAGGCTTTGCAACAAAGGAAATTCTATTTCAACATATGGAAAAAAATCTCGGTCATGACAGTGGTGAAACTTTTGAGCAGGTTGCCCAGACAAGCTGACAGATGTTTAAGATTTTCAAAACCTGACTGGACAAAGCCCTGACCAAACAATTTTAACCTCCTTCGAGCAGGAGGTTGGACTAGAGAACGGCTGCCATTCTCCTCACGTCAAGATCTCATTGAAACTAAATCTTTCTATGTACAAACATGTCTCCCAGCTGTTGAGAGAAGCACCACAAACCCAGCGCTTCTTAACTTCTAGCCTGAAGGCGTAGATTCTCTCCCTTCATCCTGGGGTGGGGAGAGGGAAGGAGAAGCTGTTCTGTGTGGTTTTATTAGAAATACAGAAGGAGGGAGGTGATAGGGGAGGGAGGATGAGGAACCAGAAAGACAAGAGGAAGATGGAGCTGTAGGGGAGCATATATGTGGGAAGTTGTATAGGAAATGGACAGTGTTACCTGGATCTAGGGAAGTGTCATTGTATGAGTACATATGAATGAAGGTAGTCAGGCGTGTGGGCAACACCAAGAGACCTATACCAGAGAAGATGAGCTTCCTTCCTTACCTGTTCTCAGGTATAACATGAAGTTCGCAGGGGCAGTTTTGGTTCAAATGTGACAAAGCTGACAACTCTCAATAAATAAACAGGGACTTGAAAAATTAAGGTGAAAGGGACCTTAGAAATAGTAGAGGGATACAAGTATCAGTTGCATCTCTGAGGTAAGAAACCTTTTTGGCTCTGTTCTCATTTGCTTATGTGTACTTTTAATGAAGCAGAATTTAATTTGATAGTCCATTAGAAGTACATCCAAAGGGAACAGCTGGATGCCCCTTACCAAGTGTTTCTATGCTTCTTTCTCACAACAGAGTGCTTTTCCACTGTGGTCACCTTTTGCAAAATAAACAAAGCAAGCTACCTGTATTTGGAGAGTCTAGTGTTACTAAACCTGGGATTTTTGTAAGACACCCTTGCAGACCAAAGTACCTTAGCTTCCACTTATTGGCTTGTGTTTGTATGTGTCTGTGCTTCAGAGGATGTTTAACCAAGGAAGAAACTGCCCCTCATTCCTGTTCCCACTAATTTCATGCAAGAATCCATCATTTCAGCAGAAACTTTATTTGTGCATGTGAAAAAGGCTTTGCTTTTGATGTCAATGACAGGGAGAGCAAAGAAGGGGAGAAGTTGTCAAATGACTGTGTTGGTAAAGGATGAACCACTTCCAGACGTTACTTCTGGATTGATGTTTTTCTTCTATTCAGCGCCTTCCTCCTTTGCCCCCCGTTGCTAAAGACAAATACAAAGAAACGTATGAGAACAACTTAAAGCAAAGTTGCAGTACAAGGAAATATACAGAATATCTGAGCATTGCTAACAAACATTCCAGGTCAGAGACCAAAGACCTGTGTTACACTTCGAAAGACACTTTTTGAAATTAAGAACTTCAATCCTGTCTCCAGTTCTCTGCCAAACCCGTAGGATCCCACTACCATAATTAGCATCCTTACCGATGCATTCAGGCATAGACTAGGCTTCCTCATCCCTTGGTTTGATTTATCTAGGGGTGGGCTGCAATAACTTGGCAAGGTGATGAGGGAAGCTTGTGCTGTTCTCTGCTTTAGGCTGGTAAGCGCAGGCAGATCCCTCTGCTTTTGACCCAGTGAATTTCCTTCAAAAGAAAGAAAGTTAAGCTGTTCTAAAAGGCCACAAGAAGTGGACTAATGATTTCTGTCTCTCAGCCTCATAACTCCATTCTTGTGTTTCACTGTTTCCTCCCACTTAATCTGTTTCATATGTTCAAACGTGAAGCTCTCGGTTTTGTCCTGAATTTGTGTTTTTAAAAAAATTAATGAACTTTCACTGTGGTGCTGATGAAAGCATAAACTAAACCTCCACTGGCCTTTTTCTGTCACTGTGTGTTTCAGATTGCTGTGTCTGCTCTCCACCCACACCTTTGCAAATTTATGGCATAGCTATTGCCACTAATTTCCTAGTTTTGGCTTCCCACCAAGTATAAAGCAACAGACAGGAGAAATGTGGCTTCAAGTACAATGCAGCCACTTCTCTTATTTACAGCTCTTCATCTAGTAAATGTACTCTTGAGCTGAAATACTGCTGACTTCTCAGAAGTCATTTGTTATTTCGTCTTTATTAGGAGGACTCTCACTCACAGATGGACTGGACAGTGGAAGTTGTACCACCCCTGGGAGTTCCACCTCCGTGGGATCTGGCCTCCCAGGACATCATATGGGAGGCCTGGGATCCACCGGAGATCCCGCTGCTGGTAAAACCTGATGAATGCGTTGAGCCTCTGGCACCTAGAACAGTTACAAAGGAGATGTTAGCGACTGGGTTAGTGGCTGGAAGGAACCTTACAGGGTAGTTATAAACTACTATATTCTAAAAAAATTCAAATGTATCAAAAGACAGAGAGACTGCTGGTTACTTGGCTTGTTCCATCAGTATACTGCTTTTTAGCTGCCACCTTGGGGAAAGGAGTTTTGTGGTGTTTTGTGAATGTTTCCAGAACACAAAGAAAATCTAAGACTCTTGCACAGACCGCTTTTGATAAATTTGGATCTCCAAAACAGTTTCAGTACGCTTCATCTCTGCTGAAATGGCAGTTTTCTGAGGACCTGCCTGAGGACTCTGGATCAAACCCATACAGGAACCAAGGGTTGTTGCAGACCTCACCACTTACTGTTCCAGGTGATGGATGCGTTCCTTTCACTTCACCTTCCACAGCATAAACTTATGCATAATAGATACCTGTAGAATTCAAACACAGCAAGCTGTGGTAGCCAGTGGCCAATTTATATGTATGTCTCCGTCTCACTACAAATAAGCCCCAAGCAAAGTATTCCATTGCAAACTCTTCTTCTCCCAGGAGAGGAGTAAAGCATTAACAATGACAAATGTTAGTGGTAATGCTTAAAGCATTCCTGGAGGACGCTCAAATATTTTGGTGATGAGCTTGTTATAACATCTTCTATAAAGTGATACTGAACAATACTCATGCCCTGCTGCAGAATCAGCAGCTCCTTCAAGCGTGTTTGTTCTGGGGGGAGGAGGGGTTACAGTCTGAATGAAAAGGTTAAGAAGATGTGTTTGAAGAGCAAGAGATTTCAGTGAGCACCTGCGGAAATGAAATCAGGCCCTTTTAGCTCTCAATCAGCCAAAGAATGTGTGGCAAGCTCTCCTGCTGCAGGGAGCCAAAGCTCACACCTGCCTTGGCAATGTTACAGAGCTAGTATTTTTCACATGGATAAAAGCTCTTTCGGAGTATCTCCTGTAGGCATGGCTAAGGTTTCCTTGAGCCATGCATATTTCTCTTCACCAAAACAATGGTTTTCATAAAAGCCCATAGTTGATACAGATATTGCAAGAATAAAACTAGGCATTGTTAAAAGTTTACTTCGCTTCTCTCTCTTCTAAAGATTCTCGGCACACGGAGGGATACAAATCTTCAGTCCTTTCATTCAGAAACTGCAACTTCATGCTCTCTATAGGGCATCACCACTGAAGAGTTTGCCACTGATTACGGGTGTGCTGAGTACTGCTGTACCACCCGCATCTGTAACAGAAGGCAAGATTGTGCAGCTGACTCTGCTCTACCGTATGATTAGACTAAGTAACTAGCAGCTCCTGTGTACCAGGATCTCTGCTGGTAGTGCAGAGCACTGCCTGAGAGCAGCTCTTCCTCCTCTTCGCTCCCTCGGTCCTCCTTCTCTCCTGATTGTCTCTCATATTCTGTCCCTCTGCTGCTACCATCCCTTAAGTTCTTTGCTACTGAATATTCAATAAACACTATGTTCAGTAACCTAAACTCACTGATCAAATCATACCGAGTAAAAATTAAAAAATGCCTCACAGGAGTCACATGCAGTATCTCTCTAAATGACCCTTATGTCACTTACTCCCTCACTGTCTAGAGAGCCTCACGCTATGAATAATACTGGCAGCAATGTAAATTATACCTTGAAAATAAATAACTTCCTCTCAATCAAGCTGATCGCATTTTTTACTATTTTTTACTATTACTGTTTACCGTTTTTTACTAAAATGCCCCAAATACGGACCCTGGCCAGCTCACTTAGCCAACAACCCATTTTATGGCTGGAAGAGTCAGGTTCACCTCCATCCCTCAGGAGACTTCTAGCTCCTTACTACAAAAGCAGTAGACCAGCAGTTGACCAATATGGCAGAGATCCCCACCTATAACGAGCCTGCTGGTTCGCACTCTCCTGACACATCAGAGATGTGGGTCCAAGATCCCTAAGGTGGAAAGGGTTTTGAAGCCTTTATCCAAGATCAGTGAGCTAACTACTGTGCTGCTGGGTAAAACGGATTCACATGGGGCAGTCTCTTCTGCAGAGTTATGCCTGCATATGCCTGCTGAATAAGGTCACAGAGGCAGGACTGACAGGGAGAATACCTTGTGCACGAATCCCACAGGATCTGGGGTTAAACGAGTGCCAATCTGCTTAGAGTCTTCAGATCAGGGATTGCTCTGTGCACGCAACAGAAAAGCAAGCGCCTCCAGGGTTAGTTCTTGTGAAGGCCAGCTACGCTTGATTTTAGTACTAAGATACGTGCTGTCAAAGGTGTGTATGTATTCCCTTTGTGAATTCAGCTCTTGGACTGCAGCTAATTTCCCTCTGCTATAGCGTTTGCATAAGATTTTATGGGTTCTCCCTGTATGGATGTGTGTGAGTAACGAGCAGGGGAAATCTGATAATTTATATGAAATGTAGGTACACAGATCATGTTCTTGCATAAGTGTATCGTTGCTTATTGCTACCATGACTTTCCATATTATTGATGATTCCTGGCAAAATGGAGAGATAGCACAAACTTCAAATAAACTCTGTCCTGAATCTCATGAATACCACATACATATGTGTACATTCATGCATATGTACATACACACAAAACACCCTTAATAGCATCCCGCTCATAACATGCAGTTAAAAATATGAATCTTTTGTCGTCGATGCAATACAGGAATGTAGGGGAGACAAGATTACTTGGCAAGCTCATTTTCAAGGAAAAAAAATTGTTTAGCTCTATGCATTAAACCACAAACACACAAAAATGCTCATACCCATTTCTTGGAGAGTAGCAGTAGGGCCTCCAGAATGCACGCCTCCCCCAGACGCTCTTGCTTCCTGGGACATCATCGATGAAGCAAGTGATCCTCCTTTGATCCCGGAGGAAGTGAAACCAGCATTGCGGACATTTTGGTCAGACATCTCTCTTTCTGATGGTGTGGAAACCACTGAAGCATGCAAGGCTCGGGAAGCCTTTTTATGCACCGCCTAGCTAACAGCAAAGAAATGAAACTCCTACCTTGATCAGGAAGAAAAGAAACCAAAACTTAGCCCCGTCTAGGAAATGAAAATGAACTTCATGAACATGGCTTTTTGTTGTTGTCAGGGTGAAGGTTAAGCAAACCAACTAATCTCCTCTTACGGCACTAAAACAAATAGGTTTATGAATCAGCTGATGTGGCTGAGAATTTTGCTGCTTCATCCTTTCACATTGCACTTTATTGTACTGAATTGCACCTGCAGAAGATAGCCCCTTGTTTTAAGAATTAATACAACTCTCAGTAAAGACAATAGACTAAAAGGCAGCAAAGTGGTGGTCATCCACCACAGCATCCGGAGTTCAGCTGTGGTACAAAGAATGGTTTACAGAGAGCTGGAAAGCAGAACTCGATTAACAACGGATGGTTGAAAGTAATTTATGGAAGTAACTGTTAGGGGACCTTGCGTCATACGAGCAGATTAACACAGATGTTTTGTTCTTCCTCAGGCAAATCCTGCTACAGCAGAGCCTCCGTCTTTAATGAACAGGCCTTTGCAAATGGCACACAGTGCTTTATTGCAGTTTTTCTTAGCCAGTAGTTTAAATAAGGTTGTCTAAAAATCCACGGGCCTCCTCCCTTAGGTAAAGAGGAATATCTGATTAGGTCACACCGCTACAGGGATGGCTCTCAGAGTGGAAATACACAGAATAAGAATATAGCATTTTCACAGGTGTAGAACATGGATATCTTGTACATGGTGGCTTACAGAACAAAGGACGCAAAGTCCGTTCCTCCCTTCTTATATGTGCTGTTTATCTGAGCAGTGGGATATCTGGCCCACGTACCCCTGAGCAGCACTGCTATTTTATCTCTTTTCTTTCATTCAATTTTTCTTTAATTCATATATGTTAGTTTTCTTTAATTCTAATGTTTGGTAGTTTTGTTTTCTACTCTGCTTGCATTAGGGCTTCTGTAATTACGATGCATCTTTATCCCCATGATTTCTCAAGCCTCTCATTTATCATTTTGAATTACTTGATGTTACAAAATGCCTAAAGTTCCAGCTTAAATGCAAGTAAAATTCTGTGTAAGAATAGGACAATAAATGCTATAGGCCCTCTCCAAAATGACAGTAAAACCAAAAGTGCCGCTTTCTTTGTACATATTGCTACAGACCCTTCCTTCAAAACTCCTAAAATATTTTGTTTTGTTAATATAATTTATTCAATCTTAGTATATTTATTTTATTATTTATCAATTATTATATTTCATTTATATTGGATATTAAATGAATTATTTAAATTATTAAATAATTTATATAATATTCCAAACAGTCCATCAGAAAAAGATGTCTGGCAAAGCCACAGGGAATGATGGTTTCACAAAGTTGCAGAAACTCTACATGTGATGACCGTTTACTCAATCCTAAAACATCGTTCATACTGGATACACACAAAGTTGTTTAACTAGAAATAGCTAGAACTAGATAAAATAAAAGTTCTATGGCAAGCCAAGTGCCTCAAGGCAATTCATGATTGGCAGACACATCAGCGAATAGGCAGAGAAAGAAGAAATTAATAGGAGTCTTATAAAAACAAGGCAGAGAAACTCAGCATAATATGGAGAGGGAAGCCTCCGAAGGGATCCGAGGGAAGCCTCCAGTTACAAGTGTGCCATGGACCTAGTCAGCAAGGAGGTGGCTTTAAAATCTGCTATGTGGTTGCAGTGAATTGAAAGATGAACATGTGAGTAGGCACAGATGACACGGTGCTAAAAACAGCTGAGCTCTGCCTACTTTCATGCTCTTGTTACTGTGGTGGCATAGCAAATGTAAGTTATGGAGAAGTTCTGACCTGGAAGAGGTTTGCTTTTACTTGTTTTCAGTTTATTATGAAAACCTGGGACAATCTCTTGTATGAAAATGAATGAAAAATAGGTCAATCTCTNAGGCACAGATGACACGGTGCTAAAAACAGCTGAGCTCTGCCTACTTTCATGCTCTTGTTACTGTGGTGGCATAGCAAATGTAAGTTATGGAGAAGTTCTGACCTGGAAGAGGTTTGCTTTTACTTGTTTTCAGTTTATTATGAAAACCTGGGACAATCTCTTGTATGAAAATGAATGAAAAATAGGTCAATCTCT
>VZSC01006663.1:0-12895 GCA_013398225.1 Steatornis caripensis
TTTGTTGCCGGCTGGGCTCAAACCACGACACTAAGATACATAACTCATCCATTCTCACACAGGGTAGTATAGACTGGTTTAGATGTTGAAAAGAAACTGTAACCATTGAGGCAGAAAATTATGTGAGGGAATCAAACTAGTGAATTAACAGTTGCTGTGTTTTAACAAAAAGTGAGGAATTTTTCCTTTGACATTACAAAACCGAGTTGTTGAAATACCTTTTTGTGATAACGCTTCTGAACTGACCAGGCTGCCCTCAGGGATTTAGTGCTTCGCTCCAGGTCGCTAACAGCAACACCACATTAAATTGATGTCTAGATGCATCTGTTGTATGGAAAAAGTGATTTCTCCCCCATGCCCACCCCCTTCCTTCACCTATAAGTTGTAAGAGCTGAAGAAGTGGACAGCACGTTGGAGCACTCTGAAGCGATCTCAGAACTGCTTTTAATTTGTGCTAGACTACATTAGCGTGAAGCACTGAAGCCCAGGTCTAGCTTGCAGAGGGGGAGACAGGTGTGCTGGGCTCTGGTCCTGAGCCACTGGGCTTTGTTCTCATGACGAAGGCTGCACAAAGCAATTAAGCAGTGTCGGTGTAAGCACTGTGCGCCAGAGGAGGATGCAATTACTGCTTCACCATCAGGCTGGCAGGGCAAAGTGCATGTGTGGCATGAAAACTACCATGGTTTCCTTTAAGTAGCTCTTGTCCAACTAATGAAATGTGTCTAAGGCTAATCGTTGAACATTTTAAAACTTTTCCAAGAGGAACATTTCGTTTTAATACACACAGAAATGTTTTCCGTCTTCCAGTGTTTGTCCTTGGATTTGCAACACGGGAGCATAGGAGTGTAAAAGATCTTGGTTATCAGCAATGTCCATTGGTCCATATGTCTTCTTTCCATAGTTCTCTTTTCCTAGTTTTCGCTACTGCAGTATGCTTTGGTTTAGGATTTAAAAAAAAATTCTGTTAGCAGTCATTCTTGATTGCTTCAGCTACTGAACCCCTGAAATCCAGTTCTAGTTCATTGCTGTAACTTATTTCCATTTCGTTTCTTTTTCATATTTAAGAAATTAGAAAATTGAAAGGACTTATTTTTTAGGTGAAGGTGCATGCCCAGTCTTTGAAAGTTATCCAGTCTAGTAGATTCCCAGGAAAAAATTCCTGGGAAAAGGATGATCTGCTGTATTGAATTCTGCATAATGTAACTCATTGTACTGGGGAATTTGTCCAGTTTTAATGACAGTTAAATTCTGCAGGACTTTCTCAAGAGAGCAAGCAGTCCCTCTGTGACTCCCTATTTGCTTGCCAAACTCATCTTGGTTTCTCTTCCTTTTGATCAGCTGCCTGCTTCACTATGTCCCTCTCTTCGTGAGGGAGAAGCTAATGAGAGGGAAAATAAACCAGACACAAGGGGTTTGCTTCCTGAAGAAGTCTTGGCACATAACTGACATGAAACTACCATCAGATTTTCATAGTCTGAACCTGCAAGTAAATAACTGACCTTGAAGAATGATTCGTAATAATGCACTTCTGGAAGTTATTCTCATTGTTCTGACCCACTTCACTTGTTTAAATATATAGACATTAAAAAAAGCGGATATTTAATTTTCTAGTATTTTCTGATTTAATGGATACCAGCTCTGAAGCAGTGTAGCTGTGTACGTACATATAATTACATTTGGAACTGGGGAAATTGTCGTCAAGTGAAGGAGACTTTAAACAGTTTGAAAACAAAGGTGGTGGTCTCTTGACCGATGTATGTTGCATACAATTACTGTGCATAAGTTGTCGCATTTTGTATTCTAGTTCCTTGTTAAAATTGTCTCTCTTCCTTGGGCTAAATTTGAATGTTGCTACTTCATGGTAACACACTTCTAATTCAGTGTAGTACGACCAAAAAAAAAGCTTATTGTACATGCTAAAAATTTAAACCATATGACTAATTTTAGTTTTAGAATGTTCTTTTTTTCTCTTTTGTGCCGTAAGAGGCTTTTATTTTACCTGACTTCAGACTTCCCACACAAAGCTAAGTGAGATTTACCTAGCACAGTGTGGAACAGCTTATTTTAAGGTGGAAAAAGTCATTAGCTGTCTCCTGCTGAGATCTTGTATTGAGAAAGCTAAATTATAAGCCAGTGAATTTTAGCATGAAGAAGAGGTAAATTATTATCGGTTACTTTACTGTTTCCTGCTCGGAGCTCTCAGGCTTGTTAGTTGAGCATGTTACATGACCTTTTTGAGGTGGTTGGGGATGGGGCAGAAATTGAACTGAAAGAAGAGACTTGTTTAGAACACTTAAACTAGTTTCTCATTGCACAGATTGTTAGGAAAACTGTGCACCCTCATCTGTTGAATCATCTGGCTATCACTGCCTACTGCGGTGTTTGTAGGAGTCAAAAGCACAATGTTGGCTTTGCTGCTTTATCTTGGGAAGTTTTTTCACAAGTTTGTTTTTTTTATGTACTTGCAGCAACTGAATATCCTAAGCAGAAATATCTTGTGGGCAGTTTTATTCTGAGCAATACAAAATGCAGAGTATTTTAGGGTCTCTGAAAGGATGCTGTGCCTGCCGGAGCGAATAAGATGTTCCATGGGACCTGAGGAAATAGGTCAGTATTCACTTTTGAGGATGATATCCCACTACAATTAATGGTTCTTTATTGTTTTTTTCCGAGCCCTATCTAGTTATGTTTCAGGGCTTTTGGGAATACTTCATAGGAGTAGTTTCTGCAGATTTTATGAGGTTAAACTTACATTTTTCCAGCAGAACAGAAGTAGTTACGTAGGAAAGGAATTTTTAAAATAAGGACTTGTGACTTTTGAAAAGTTTTGTCCTAAGAAGGAGGATTTTTATTCATAGGAACTGGCGAGCTTGTTGATGTTAAGTAGACTGTATCGTGACAGTTTTGAAAACTTCACATTTTTTTTCTGGACTTGCGGAGGGCTAGAAGATGGGTGAGGGCCGAAGTGACATGTCATGTCACTTTGAGAAGTAGAAGGAGTACAACTGCAGTGTTTCATATGCTTCATCTGTCTTAGAAAGCCTTTGTTCACTTCTAAACTAACTCTGGCCTGGGAAAAGATAGACTGATATAGCTCATTTTAAAAAAATGAGGAGATGGACAAGTTGGTAACTGCATGCCCTTTGGGGTGCAGCGTTGTGGGCTGCAGTGTGGGGCCTCGACACTGTAAACACACTGTAAAGACTGAGAGAGGAAATAAGAACAGTTGAAACAATTTTCAGAATTTAAAATACAAAAAGACACAGAAGTTCAGTCTCTGTTGATACGCTGATTATTTCAAGGTCAGGCTAGCCATCATGAATTGTTCTGCTGTCACTCATTACATTAATAGTTCTATCTTTAAGTAAAGGTTCCTCACTCCTGTCATATTAGAATTCAAAATTCGGTTATTTACCCTCCAGAGCCTCTGCTTTTGTTCTCATGAGGCTTCAGGGGGAGCTTGCAAGCCCTGTGCTGCTTTTACAGAAGTCCCTGTCTATACTGATGCAAAGGAAGGGGATAGCCTTCTTATATGGGACTGGAAAGAGGTGGTTAGGAGGATAGATCTATGAAGAAAACATGAGGCTATATTTGGGAACCTGTTTCCTGTTGACAGCTATTGGAAACCAAGGTACAAATACAGATAGACCTGTAACTGAAACTGTTTTTGAAATTCTATTAAATTCAACTCCGTGTACTTACTGGTAGGAGAACATGGTAGAAGTGCTGTAGGTATTTCTTACATTGAAGTAAGACACATGCAGATCAAGTTAGAAGAACAGCAAAGCATCATGTTATGTAGAATCACTACTTTTTATTTAAACAGAAAACACTAGCTTGTATTAAAAAGTTTTTTTCCAAGACTTTTTGCATTGTACAGTAGTAACAACAAATTTGTAATACACAATAAATAGATTTTCATAAACTAAATTATTGGCTTCTTTAACTGTAGCCTTAATATGTACAATACATAATTACAATGCCTTATAAGCATTTCTTAACATGACTTTTTTTGAGCAGTCACTAAAAAGCCATAATCAGTAATAAAAATGAGGGCATTAGCACTCAGACCACAGTAAAAGCATCATTAAAATGTAAGTTCTAAGGTATGCTACTTTAAATTTGCCTCATTACATGTGCAATTAGGGAATAAACAATAAAATGACCATAATTTTTCTGCAATTTCTTATCCTAACTGCCTTTTAAAAGTTTAATTAATGTAAAAAAGAAGAAAGAAAAAATGGTGGGGTAAGCCAAAGTTTAACAAGCAGTGCCATCCTTTAGAGTGATCAGTGATCACTGTCTGCTCATGGTCCTGTGAGTTACCGTTTGCCATGGCAGTAAAAACATGTGTTGCTGCATTCAGATATGTGTGGTTTATCCTCCTTGCTCGAGGAAGGAACACGCTTGTGGAGTAACGAGGGAACGAGCCTGCACTTGCTGAAGTGAACAGCAGTTCCTGCTCCTCTGGGGAAACAGGAGCAGACCTCTGGAGTTAATGCTACACATTTTGTTCTACTAAGATAAGATGTTAATTAAGATAGCAGTCACCGAAGGTCTGATTGTAATATATATATGCTGCTACTTGTGTATAAATTTTGTAATCCAGCATTTTGGTTTTGTCTGGACAGATACATTAGCTGTAGGTTTAGCACTAATAAAAATCAGCAAGAAAATGTGTTACAGAGTCAGAGCTGTTCTAGCAAGAAAAAATGGTAAAAGTAGCTTTCTTTTTCTTTCATACCTGCTAACTCTCTTCAATATTAATTTGTAATACCATGTTCCATTATAGGCATTTTGATGTTAATCATTGCTGGTAACTATCATTTGAATAGATACTGGGTATTAAGTAGATCAACCAATTGGCTTGGAGAGCTTGCCTTCCCAGCTGAAAGCATTGACCTGTCATCTAGCTCGGAGAGCTAAAGGGGGACAGTTTGGGGAATAGGAGATGAGCTGCCACAAAATCTTGACTATCCTTCTGTGTAACAGGATGTACTGAGGCTTTGTTTCTCTTAAATGCAGTAATTCTAAACTTCCAGTGTGGTTCCCCACTGAGTGGAGAGGTCTGTCTGGATGCAGAGCGATTACAAGTTAACTCTACTTCTGGTGTCCATTGTGTTCACGTTGGTGGCATACACACACCTTCCTGCTTCATCTGCCTTCCTAAGTTTGCTTTGTGCATGAAGATAATTTAGATACCTGATTTGTGATGTTAAAACAGAGCTGTTCAGGTGTATAGTACTGACCTGTCATTTGAAAAAAAGCTATGTTAGCTGGAGCTAGTTGGGGACTGTTACCTCTGCTGGGAGTGTGCTTTGCTGGTAGTCACATTATTTAAGGTTGAGGGCATGAAACATAGATCTCCTGAAAATGTTTTTTTCTGATCCACAGCTTACCATTTACCTAGACAAATATCTATAGGGTGGATTGCAGACTTTGCAACTGGATTTTCTGAACTGATTCAATGAAAAATAAGCTTCTGGTCTGATGTTACTTAATGAACCTCATCATTCAGTTTGTTTAGGAGGCTTGAGGCCAACTAGTGAATTCCTTTTCAACAGGAAAAGTATTCTTTAATCAGAAGTACAAGAGAGAAGAGTCCATATTTACTTATTTTGCACGTAGTGTGTTACTGGGATTTGCATTGGTTGAGAAGCATCTGGAAAAGAACAGGACAAGGATAACTGTGTGGCATCAAACAAGTGTTTTGAGGAGAAATCTGCTTGGGAAGTGGTACATTAATTAAAAGCTTTACCAGAAAATCATGAGCTACGAAGATTAATGGAAGTATGGTATGAACTTACATAGTTTTTTAACATTGCATTTTAGTTAAGCAGTCATTACTGAAATTTTCAACCTAGGCTAGAGACTGCATAAATACTGAATGTGAACCTTACATATCACATCTAATAACTTTTTGCCAGTCTAAAGGAAAGACAGACCTTGCAGCATTTAGTGTCTCCCACATCAAACTGTTGGGTATGTTACCTTGACAGTGATGTGAACGCATCAGCCTGTAGCTTTTTTGTGCCCAGACTGTCCAGCACAACATGGCTGAGAATCATATTGTCTGGGCTGATTCTCACTGCAGATGTTCTTTCTGCCTCTGTCCCGCTGTGCTGGAGCTGGGAGTAGCTGAGGAAGTTGTGCAAACGCAGACTATGGTTTGGGACAGGAAAAAATGGCACTGTGTTAATTGGAACTGCGAAAAGGAATTTCAAGTGGAGGATAAACAATTGCTAGAGCTAAAATTGGGCTATAAGATGGTTAAAGCTGCTGATAGAAAAGGCTGGTGGAAGATTGTATGGTTGGAAAAACTTGAGAAATGTTCTCTGTATACTTAAAAAGATGACCTAGGTACATTATTTTGAAGTGATGGAGAAACTGAGGTGATTGCTTTGCAGATAACGAGTTAAATTTATTTTTCTAGCTAGTCATGTTTCCGTGAGATTTTTATCTAGTAATTGTGTTTGTCTGCAGTGTACAGATTGATGGTGAGCTGATCCTGCTTAGCTTGTGATGTCTGTCAGGGTCATGGTATTAGAAGGTGTGACTGACATGCTGATTTTTCAGGTTTTACCTTCAGGAATCTCAGCACCCTGAAACAAGAGAATAAGAGATACTGAACAGTTGTGTGAGTTTGCAAATACAGCATAAATGCCAGCTTGGGAGTATCAAGCAGCCGTGCAGTGAGGATATTATGAGATATTTTTCGGTAGCTTGGTTAAGTATCCAGATACATCTAAATCTTCAAGAACTAATATATTAAGCCTCCTTCCTAACCCTTAAAATACAGAATGAGGACAGAGAAGGAGCAATTAAAGTAGAGACAAAAATATCTACTTGTTACAGAAAGGGTTCAATAATTTTGTTTCTTTGCTAAAGGTAAAAAAATAAAAGGATGTAAGATCAGGTACTAACTTTAAATTAGCTTAACTTGCTGATGCCTTAAGACTGGGGATTAGTAAATTTAATTATCAGAACCAGGAGGCACATTAAGATAACGTTGGGCCTTAAACTAAAACTCACAAAGCGATGAAATTAAAGTTGGTGGTTTGTATTCTATCTTTATAATGCCCTGTTCTTACTGCAGTGCATCACAGGAGGCATTTCCTCCTCCACTTGCCTCTCGGCCTGTGCTTTCAGGTACTTTTTTTTTTCCAATTAATGAGTGACCTTTATGAGCTTTTCCTGACGTAGAGAATGGTCTGCTTGATTGTCATGATTGTACATGAACTAAAATCTCTTCTATCCAGTAATGACGCAGCTTGGCATGGTCAGGTAGGTCAGGTCATCTCATCATGCTGCTTTGCGCTGTGACGGTCCAAGTCACTCTTCAGCTTCTTGGATGTGATTGCAAAGCACCAACCTGAGTTGGATTGCAAAGATTCCAGCAAAGAATATTTGACTTTCTGGTGAAGATAGGCTGTTATTAGTATAATGCTGACACAGTGTGTGAGGGAAATCTGACTTTATTCCTACTTTACTTTTACTTTCCTGTTCAACCTGGTCTACTATTAATTATTGGGTTTTGAATCTGGATTTTGTATTTTTTTTTGAGAGAGAGAGACTCAAGATTAAACCCTTTTAAGACCGCTTATGTGAAGAGTCCTAATTCTTAGTCTGTTTGACCAATTATGTAGTACTGACCTTTCTTTTGACTGCACGGGATGATGATTTTTTTCACTTGCTGGTATTTAGAGTTGCATACCCCTTACCAAGCATTTTTAACTGAAATGTGATACTTCTTTTTTTTGTGGAAGAAGGAAACCAATTTACTTGCCTTGGGTTATATCATCCTTTCCTGTGCTTTCTGTTACTTAGTGTGATTTGGTATCCACATTTGTCTTTTACCTGATGAAAATGCAATAGCCTTTAAAATGGACTCCAGTTTTAGAAGTACTGTGCTCTCCTGCATCAAACCAAAGGAGATGAGAATGTTCTGTGAATCTGTGAATCTGGGAAGGTTTTGAGGGAAAGAAAAAGTTTGAGTCCCCTTGAAAGACTTGAAGCAAAGAGCTTGAGTGTCAGAAATCTATGACTGCATTTATGAGAAGATAAATGCTTGAGACACATACCGAACAAAAGAATCTGCACAGCCTTGTATGTGTGGGCACCATACTGAGGAAAGGAGCAAATCTCAGGACTTGTGTTGTTCATTATTAGTTATGAGTTCTTATCACATCCATGAAGCTTTCAGAATTCCTATTATTTCACAATTTACCAGTATTCTGCAAGAAGTTAAGAGGTCAAAGAAACCACTGCTCAGATTTGAAATTTTGTATTTGAATCATATGGCCTAAAACGCGTTTTGGGGGGCAAAGCTTAAGACTACTCTTTATAGTAGTTGGTGCATTACGGTCATCTGAATTTCTATAGGGAAGAAATGTACGTAACTAAGTAAATGACACAGTTACCTATATCACTTAATCAGCAGTATCATAAAGATAACTGAGTTCATTGTATTAAATTATACTGAAAATACAGGGAATAACAGATAAACTCAGAAAATAACACTGCTTCTTTCTGCAAATCTTGTCTGGTTTTGTGACTGTGATGATTTTAGCAGCCCTCTTATGCACGCTGTAGTCTCAGCTTTATGTCCTTTTATGTATTCCTTGGTTTATGCATCATTGGAAGACAATCCTGTTATTTTCTATTGAACAATTAGTAAATAAAATGTCAGGATTTTTCTGGTGTTGCTAAGTCCGGTATCCAGCTGGTGTATCAGTTTGTCAAGTGTCTTGGCATCTTACTCTTTGTTCTCGTGATTGTTTATTTCAATGTTGGTTTAAATCATGAATCCTGACCCTGTTTTTCACAAAGTAATAATTGTTTAAAATGTGTATTAATAGTGGGTTTTTTTCTTGTCTTTCATACCCCTTCTGAAAGTGTGATTTAGAAAGAAAACAGACTGGACCTCTTGCAGCTCTTCTGAGTTCAGTTTGTGTACTGTGTCTTCTTCAAACCCACGCAAGCATTTCAGACCTTATATGACAAAGAATACGGTGTTGCAGATACCCAGGAGGTTCTTTGTGGACAGACAGCTCGATATTCAAACCCTCTTCCTGTCTGAGAAGCGTGAAATTTATAGTTTGGGGTAACAGATCTTTGGACTGACTTGTGAATTCAAGAGATTTTACCTATATTATGCACTGTCCTTCAGTTTTCTGGATCACGCAGCAGTATCTATATAAATATTTGTAGCAAGGTGTCAGTACTCCCTCAAAAGGAAATAATTTGCCTGTTCCCTAAAGATGTAAACTGACATACGGCATTCAGAGGCCTGTAAGAAGCCCTTGTGGTTATGTTGCGACATCAAAAATTAGAGAGTTAAGTTGAAACTTAAGACAGTCCCAGCTTCTGGTGACATCGGAAATACTACATTGCCTTGGCATCCGATTTCTGGGTTTTTACAGAACCTCACAAGCAGGTTCAGAGCCAATATTGGTCTCTGGTCTTCCAAAGATATGTTCTTTTAAAACCTTTGTTCGCCATGTTGTTTGCTGAAGTCATCTTGTTACTCTCTGCTTAGCATTCATTTGTTCTTGTATCTCTCTGTTCTAAAGAATTTCTTACTCCAAAAAAAAAACCAAAACCCAAAACATTTTATTCCCTTTCTGGTTGGTGTCTCCTTAAGGACCTCGTGGTGACTACATGGTATGCAACTTTATTCTCTTGGTATGCAAATTTATTGTGTTTTCACTGTGTATTTCAGGGTAATTTTCTTGATTTTTGTTTTATTTTGTTCCACATAATTAGAAAGTGTAGAATAGCTTAGTGGTTAAGGTTGTTGGTGACAAAAACACTTGGGTCATTCAAAAAACTAATTAGTCAGCCTGGCAGGGGTTATGGTATACTTAACTGATGGTCCCCATGCTGGGCCAAACGGCTTGCTGGCTTCCTAGAAGAACTCCTGATTTTCACTCTGAGTATTAAACAATGCAGTTAGAGACTGAGGTTTCTGTGTTTCAAGCTTGTTTAGAGATACTATTTCAGGGACAGCGTAATTTGAGAATGAACAGGTGCTTAAGACAGTGTACACTAGAAAGTGGAAGTAACTTCTCCAGAAATACTGTATGCAGCATATCAGCTCCTTAAAAAGTTTTACTCTCTGGTTAAAAACATAATTAAAAATAAAAATGAACATTCAAAGCATAATATTGTATGTTTTACATTGCTATATTTTAACATTCAAACATCCTAGCAACGTAGCAAATGGCTATAGGCTGTTTGCAGGTGCCTGGTCCCCATCAACACAGTTGCTCATGTCCTTCCTCACTGATATGTTCACATCCTGTTGTCAGAGTTCCTCTCGGGATCTCTTTGAGTCTTGAGTGTTGCCATTTTTTTCAGTGTTTGGATGAGTTCATGTCTCGTTTTGATGCTATAGACATTTCCTTGTCACTGTCATGATGCCATTTCAGGATTTTATTTTTAGCTGTATGACTTGAAAGTCTGCTAGTTAAAAGCCTGGAAAATGAAGTCTATTTTGATGTCATGTAATTGCAGAGAAAATGGAAATTATTTGAGATTCTCCTTATTCATCACGTTCAAAATTCCTTCAAAAGGAGTCTTTATTGATTATTCTGTAAATATCAGTTCTGATTAATAACAGGAATTTGCTTACTGAATGTACAAGAAAATACGTTGCACAGGATCATCCATTCCATTCCTCTGTCATTTGGAGGTATCTACAATGTCAGGCAGATTTTCTCCTGTCGTCTTGTAATTAGGGGCGCAGTGTCACCTACAGTGGAGATGCACAGTCGCTCTGGAGTGAAGTTTCATTGGTGCTGCCTCCTTTTCCTGCTTCCCTGCCCCAGCCAGCATGCCACCGGTGTCCCTCTGCAGTGCAGCCATCTGCTCCAGCTCAGGCTAACACTGAAAGATGTAGATGATCCTGGGTCATGCACTACCTAAAGCCATGCTCCTCATTGGAACATCTAGCTTGTAGTGTTGGAAACCAGTGGCTTTAGAGGTTTGAGCACCGGTCTGAGTGCAGGTGGTAGAGCCCTGCTTTTGAGTCCAACAGTAAATACCTACTGACCTTGCTAAAGCATACTGACTTGTTTGTGTTCATATGGAGTTTGTCTGCATACTAAGTAGTTCCTCTATGAAAAATCCTTGAATTCTGAAGATACGGTTCACAGTAATTGCACTTTCAGAAGAAAAGAAGGTATTGCAGTTTTGTTATTTCCAGTGCTCTCTGCACAGCATCTTTTGTTACAAATAAACAAAGCTCAACCACTTATGTTAATCCCTAGCAATGTTTTTTCTCTTACTTTTTAAGATGTTACTCTTGGTCCTTGGTCTACACAGACTTCTAAATCTGTGTAAAGTTCTGTATAAAGTGATTAAAGGCAAGGATGATTAGAGATAGAAAAGGGTGATATTTTCTACAAGGGACTCTTTAATCTGAACCTCCCCCCCCTCAAAAAAAAAAAAAAAACAGGTAGTAAAGCTTTTGGGTAGAAAAGGAAAAACTGCCACTAACCTATGAATCAGTTGTTTCTCTGTCACTTCTCTTTGGGTGAGATGAGTTGCCCAACTCTTTCCTGTCCTATTTTTTTATTTGGGATCATTGACCTAATGACTGTTAGACCTTTACATGATCCTGTTTTTAAAATAAACAAGGGATAAGCCATTTCTCTTTGGGCTCACATATTGCAGGAAAGAGAAGTCACAGAGTGAGGTGAAGCATTGGCAGCAGTGTACTCAGGTGAGAGCAACAAGCAATGGTTGGTGTTATAAATAACTTCTGTACTTGACCTTCGGTTTATTGCATTGTAAAACAATTTAGAAACACCTGGCTAAATAAAAGAGAATAATAGTATCAATGATGGGACAGTGCAACCTGCAATGCAGTCAAGCAATCTTAGAGACAAGATGAAGCTATTTGAAGCGCAGGATGCTTTACAGTTTTTTGCGTGGAAAGATTTCAATGCAATGAATCACAATGTTGCGATGCTCTTTTGAGCTGATATGAAAAGTAATGTGGCACCGATGTAGCCATGTGTATGCCAACTGTGATGTAATTGGTTTACAGTACTTGTTAATTGTTTAATTTATTAAAAAATATTTAGTATTTATTAAAACATGTAGTGCTAGGTATTTTTTGAAATTCACTGTGAACAGCCAAGAATCTGTCACAGTCCTTTGTGATTAGTGGTTGGTCCTGCATTACTCTCTTTTTTTCCACTTTCTCGTTTGACTGATTTTGCTTATTAAAAATCCAGTAATGTGTGACTGGTTTGTGAAGTTATCTACAGTAGTTCCTTGGCTGTATTTAGTGCTCCATCCAAACACATCTCCTGCTATTTGTTCTATAGATATTGATGAGCCCTGTGTTATAGTCCTCATTATTTTATTGGTGCAAGATAGTAAATATGCCAGAAATACTCTTTATTCTGCAGTGGGTGTAAGTTCTGGCAAGTGTTTTTCAGCCAGGAGAAGGTGAAGTAATAATGTCTTTCCCTTCTCCAGCAGGCTAGTGGCTGTATCATTTATCCATCATGTAGGCGCTGGGCTCGACCTTTTCCTCCGACAGAACTTGTCTAAGCAGTTAGTGCTTGCAGGAGGGTGTAACTTCCTGGCTGCTGGGCGGTCTGCGCTGGTGAGACTATTGTGCCATTGAAATCATCGTACTTGGCAGTCTCACATTCCTGGAGTAGGACTGGAGGTGCCCCATAGGTGTTACCAAATCATCTGTGTCTGCCTTTGGTGCTCAGAAGTATTTTGTAAAAAGTGAAGCAGTGCAGATGCAAGAGTGAAAAACTTTCTGGTTTAAGTGAGAAAGTGGTGGTTCTAGCAGAGGAGGAACATTTTTCACGCTTCAGATGGATGTCTTGACCAGTGGGCTGTTGGATGAGGGACTGATGGTACCATTTCC
>VZSC01006663.1:19884-50997 GCA_013398225.1 Steatornis caripensis
ATATAATGTTAATGTTATAATATAAAGATAATTAATGAAGGGACAGATTTTTTCTGATGGTCTGATCAAAGACCATGTGCCTGCAAGAGACAGGAGTTCGGAAGGATAAAAATTAGAGGACTTCTGATTCTGTAAAGTTTCTAAAGAAGTTATAGATTCGAAAGCAAAGTTTTAACTGCAATAATACAAGCAGAAAAAGGAGCTGAATCAATAGGCAGACTGACATGAGAAGAATTTGTCTTAGCTTTCTAAGCTCACCAACTTTGAATTAGTGCTTTCACGTCTCTGACTTGTAGGCCCTTTGTTGCACCTAGCTCTAGATCTTGTAGTCCTTACTACTGGCAGGTAGATGGTACCCACAAGTTTCATGTAGTCATGTAGATAAAGATATTCCATTTAATGTGCCTAGTGTTGGATTTGGGTGCTTGAAAAACTTGTTCTGTACCTCTAGCAGTGTAAAAGCTGCTGTACACAAGCCGGCAATGAGAGCAGTGTTTTTGTAAGCAGTGGCTCAGGAAAGCAAAGGCAAGCTCTCCTTTCTCAGCCTGCCACCTCCTGTCTCAGGTGGGTTCAGGTGTGGTGTGTATTCCCTTGGGACCTGTGTGCTTCCTGACCTTGCCAGGTGCTTGGCGGCACGTCGGGTTACCACAGTCGATAGCCATTGCCAGTATGTGGCCTTGTAACAGGAGGAAGAGTGGTCTGGGGAGATTGTTAATGGTGTAAGGTTTTCCATCTCATGGTCTGTCTTTCAAATCTAACAACTGTTTTGGTGATTGAAAAGTTGTCAACATTGTGGTAACCTTTGTACTGCCTGCTCTTGTCCTGCCTGAGCCAGCAAAATAGAAATGTGCTTTGTACCAGATCACCAGAGAACAGCAGAGCAGACCTCATACTTTTTTTTTGTTTAAGAAAAATGCAACCCAATAATCTCCTTCGTATGGTTTTGAAAACATGGAGCTCTTTCCATAGTAAAATTCTGTGTATAAGCTGCATTAAAACAGTGTATTGCTTTAAAATACAATCCTTCAAATCTCTTAGAAGGTATGCAACGCTGCGGCCTTAGTTTATCTCTCATCAGATTATATTAGATTTTCTGGCATCTGTTGCCTAAGCATTCAGAGTAATGAATCACTTTTGTCTTTGCTGGGCACACAGCGTGCACATACATGCTGCCACTACCTCCTGCATGGCGAATGAGGAATAAGAAGGTCAGTTTAGGATGTGGAGTTTTTCAAGAGTAGGTACGCGATTCTGTTGAAAATATTCCCCATAGGTGGAAAGATTTTTTTTTTTCTTTTTATGATAGCTCATAAAAATCAAGTGTATGCTATAGGAAGTATCTGGCTAAGTTAATTTCTTAAGTCAATGGTTGATGCATATAAAAATTCTCAAATGTCTTATTTTCACCTGTTTTAACTTTTCCAGTCTGAAAGGTACCTTTTGTTCAAGTTTTAAGCTAACTATAATGTAAATGTTTTGGAAGTGTATAATGAGAATGAACAATTTTGACTCATCTTCATATCTGTTTTTCTTTGGTTTTAACATGTTAGTTTGTGAAAAATTAGAAAATGTCTTTCTCATTCTTCTATTTTTGTGACAGGGATTCTTTTCAACAGTCCTCCTATAAATGATTTAGTAAAGAAAGTCATCTCACTAATAGAGAAGTAAAATGTTCCTATAGCTTCATTGAATAAAGGTCAGGCTTTGGTGGTGTTGATAATTGAAAAGGGAAGGGAATCATAAACTCCATTCTTGTGGGCCAGTCTCCAAAAGGAAAGGTTTAAAATACATATACTTACCATTGTCAAGAATTTGAAAGTTCTTCTTTTCTCCGTTTGTCTGCCTTCAAGTTCTGTTCTAAGTGTTTTTCTGCAGTTGAGCTTCCACCAAAAGTTTTAATGCCTAGCATTGAGGGTGGGATGGGCTCCACCTTAACAAAGCTGGGATAGCGTGAAAGTCCAGGACAAGGGAGATAGCAAAGGAAATAAAGTAAGTCTCTGATACTAAATGGCACACCAGAAATAACATTTCTCAGTTCGGGGAAATAAGGCCATGTCAGGATGTCTGTGTGGCACGTGGTTAGAGATGACTGCAGAAAATGAGAGCAGGGACTCTCTGCATCGTACTTCTGTGCCAGTTCTTAAATTGACATAGGAGACAAATGTTAATGCTGCTGCAGTCCTTCTGCCGAGCCAGTGCATCCCGGCAAGCCTTAACTAGGACATTTCACATTAGGAGCAGAGCTCTGTCAATCATGGCTTGTCGGTTGTTAAACTTCCATGAGCTTTCGGTCTCCTGCGATTTGAGTAGCGTGTATCTTGGCAAAAAGGACACACATTATCTCAAATGCCATCTGTAATATCTTACAGACCTTTTTATAATGTGCCCAAATTCCATCTGTTAAAAAAAGTTAAAGGAACAATATTTTTGAAGTGATAACTGGAATAATTTGAATTCTCGTAGGTAGAGCAGAGCTATCGTTCAAACAGCGTTACGTTCAGAGATGTTGAGGTCTGGTCTGAAGTCAGCAGGAGCTGATGGTCAGATTCACGTGTCAGTGAGCTACAGAAGATGCCCTTGGACAAGGGCAGCAGTTGAGAAAGTAGCTTAAATCTCCTTTCCAGCTCCCCTAAATTTGGCTTTCTTTCTTTTTTGATGAGCCTTCTTGCAACCTCATGTGTTCATTTGAACATTTGCAGCCTTAATGAAGGAAGCTGACATTAGAGAGTCAGAAGGTCTGTCTTTAAAGATCCTCCAGGCTGTGCTTGCTCCTGTGTTTGAGAAGACAGTGGCGCTGCAGGGCAGCACATGTTCGTGCTCCTGTGTTTCATGTGTTCTGTTCTAGCACAGTGCTTTAGCCCAAATTCTAGAAATAATCACCATTTACTAGGTGGTGGTCTAATACAGAGATGTACAGGCAGTGTCTACCCCATGTCGGTCTCTTCTCCCTTTAACAATCAGATTCACGCTAACTGGAAAATGTGTGAATTATGAGAGGCTTAGATTGTAGATTTGAACTTGAGTTGTAAACCTTCCAAATGAGAGACCAAAGTAATGGGATTTAATAAAGTACAAAGTATTTTTGTTTTGACCTAAATAACGTATTTCGTTTGTTTGAAGTCCATTTCCCTTTGTAGTTTATTGGGGAAAAAGGTGCTAATTTGTAGGTATGACACCAGTATTTCTTCTTTTTTTGTTGCTTGGCTGTGCAGCTGAAAAAATATTCTTTTATTGTTATAGCAAAACGTGTGCAGGCTTTTCTTGCATCAGTAGTTGCAAGGACAGCAGTGGAACAAATTCTGTGTTTGAACTTGAGTGTAAATCAGAAGCAAACCCTTGATGACTACACGATTATTCTAGCAGGAATTTAGTGTGTATTAAAGAGTGAGCACATGAGACTATCAATATTAATTAAATTGGTAGCTAAGACAGAAGTGGATTTTATTTCAATTCCAAGATAATCTAAAATAAAAATATTGATTTCGTTCAGTGGCCAAGACCTGCCAGTCGTGTTCAGAACATTTTTTTTCTACTTTGCTGAAATTGTTCACCTTAGCTGGTACTTCCCAGCTACTGATGTGCTTTATTTTCGGTGTGGATTTATAGTGCATGGCAAAATGTCAGATGAACTGTTTAAATGACGTAAAATTTCTTGCTTACTGTTCCGGTTATTTCATGATGAGTGATACATTAAGAAAAATAGGATAGGAATTAAGTAGAAAAACAGTGATACATTCAGTACACAGCAATAAGGTGCTATTACCAATTATATTTTAATATGAAATGATCAATGTCTTAAGAATAATTTCTTAATGAATTTTAAGAAAAAAAATACTGTGTGATTGCAGTTTATTATTTTTATCAAACAGTAACTGCAAGGTATAAAATTACAGAAATACTGATACTGTTCTACCTGTTCACCAGTCTATGCATCTTGTTATGCACCAAGCTCAATAGTATGAGGAGGGGGGGGGAAAAAGTAGAATGTGTTTAAGATATTTTGAGTACTGCATGTTTAATGTGAAGAACATATCTAAGGAAAACCTTCGGTCAGTTGTTAATTTAAACTTAGAATCCAGGCTAATGATCCAGCAGAACCCCAAATACTGGATTGAGAACTAATGGTTTGATCAATTAATATTCTTGATCAACCTTTTTCTTAGAAAATAGTATAATTTCAAGAAAAAAAGATTGCCAAGTATCATTTCATTGCCAGTTTTCCTTTGCTGCCTCACTCAGAGTCTGCTGTTGCTTTAAAACAGAAAATTGTTTTGACAGTGTCAAATACTAGGGTTGGTACTGAAGTTAAAGTGTATTTTAATTCTTCACTCTGAAAGTTAGCAGATCTGTTTGTTCACCAACCACTTAGCATGTGACCTTGAGCAAGACAGCAGCAAGGGCTAAATTTTTTGAATAATGGTCTCTAATTAGAATTTCTGTTCTGTGTTATGTGCCTTGCGGGTACTCGAATCAGGGTGCTGGAAAACCACATTTGTTGGGCCTTGCTTTTATGTAAAGGAAAGCCAAAATCTCATGAATAAAAATACTCTCTGACCACTCACTTCAAAAGAAGCACAAATACAATTTTAAGTAGATGAACCTTTGTTTATAGATTACATCCTAGAGTTTCCATGGAGCTTGCAGACGTGGTAGTGTCTTCAGCCAGACTGTGAGGCTGATAGGAAACTCTCTGCTTAGGAACAAAGACAGAGAACTCTAATGTGCTCCTTTCCAAGTTTTATTAGTACTAGCAGCTTCTGATTTTCTCTTTTTCCCCACCCAATGCACCTTACAAGTAGGTGATCCTTCTCCCAAAGGAACTTTCTAGCACATGTGAGCTAAAAAGAGAGCAAGTTTAACCGAGGAGAAAGTCAGTTGTAATCACAAACACTGTCTATAGAGTGTTGGCCAAGCAATTTTGAGGAAATACTCACGTGAATGAGAGCTCGAGCTGAACTTGCCAGTGTTTAATTTCTTTGCAATGAAGGCCAAAGCACACTGCAGTCTTGCCTGTTTTAAAACACACAGTTGTAATAAAGTGTGTAGGACTTAGCTCTAGGAACCCAGCATATCTGTCTAGTGAGCATTTCTGCATAGAAACATTACTTTCTTTCATCAAGTTAAAGTTTAAGACATTTCCTAGAGTTCAAAGGAGTGTGCTGGAGTGTGACTTTGATCTTTGGAGTATTTTAAGCTGCACTGTGCCAGGCCATTTCAGAGATTTGGAGTCTAGGAGTGGGTTACTTTCTTCTTGCAGCAGAGGATGTAGGGCGCAGTCTGATCACGGGTCCTTAATGCCGTTAGCTGACCTGGATTTATTTACATTCTTTGCTGGATCAAGGTGAGCATATGCTAGTTTTGTGAAATAAATTCCCCAAGTTTGTATTATCCAGAAATACAATCCCTTCCCAATAAGAACATGTATTTGGTTTTTTACTATCACTGGCCACTATAACATCTCCTCTCTGTTCTCTTAAGCACTTGACGTGAAAATGTAGGCAAAAAGTACTGAAATAGGTAAGAGGCCTAGTCTGTTCTTTATTTACGTTAACACGTGTCTCAGATTGTACGCTTTATAAACAAAGGGATTTGCCAGCAACTTGCCTTGCTCTGCAGGCACAACGCTGAAAGGTAGTTCTGTGCAAATTTGTGACACTTCCTAAAGCTTAAAAATGGCAAATCCTGATGTGGCAAGAAAAATGCTGGCAAAATAAAACCAAGAAAATACCCCAAATGTGTTTTACTACTTCCACGACTATTTAAAAATGTTGAAAAATAAGACTTGGGTGCATTTTCTGCATGTCTCGGAGATGACTTGCATGTCTAGTATTTAAAGCTTGTAACCAGTGTTTTGGCTGACGAATGAAAAGGATTATCTTCTGTTATTATTTTTTGTTTGCAGGTTTCCCAAATGCAGCAATTCATTCTAGTTCATAATCACTTGAATAACCTCACCTCATTGGTTTCCAACAAAGCCACCTAGATTGACACTTCAACAAATTGAAAGTTCAGAGTGGAATAAAAGCTAGTGACAAAACCCGACTGCTTTGTCTGGAGGCATGAGATTAATGGTTAAAATTATTTAGCTGCCATGCTTTGCCTCTGTGAAAACCAGAGCACAGAGTAATACCTACATGAGCTTATTTTGCCCCCTCTTGCCCCATTTCTAACTACTTTTGAAGTTCATTCTCTTTCATTTTTACTTTCTCTGGCCGTAGTTAGCCTCTCTGGTAGTTTATTTGGAGATGCTGTGCCTGAAGCATGGGAAACCCCAGCATTAGAACTGTTTCTGGCTGGGCAGTCTGGGATGGATGTGGTCTGCTGCCTTCCAGGGTGTGCAGGTTGCAGGAGTGACACGTTTTCAGAAGGGTGTCAGAAATGTGAAACCTTTGGGGCTCAGTGTGTGTGCAGCGTGTTGTCTTGGGAGGAATGGTGAGTGTTTGTTGGGAATGTATAACTTAATGGTGCAAGGGGACTCTTTAAAGGCTGTCACTGATTAAAACCATCGCCTCTTTTTGTCTAGGGTCCTTCATTTACCTGTAGTGATGTTTTTAAGACTTTAAAGTAGTTACACTCCAAACTGTGAAAATGTACATTAATGAAAAAAACAGTCATAGGGGTGTTGGGCACGTATAGAGACCTGTCCACTAACCTGGTGACATGGGTTCTTTATAATGGCTTTTGTTGTGAAGTCCTGAGACCGACTTAGTGACCCTGGGGCCTCTCTCTTGTGCATTTGGGCATCTAGCAGCCTTCCTTCCGAGATGCGTTATCTGCTGATCTCTCAGCTGCAATTATTTCCAATTGCACAGGCTTAAAAAAAAAATCTCAGATGCACTGATTGGAGTTGCTATTGTGAACTTGCTGTCTGGTGAGTAGTCTTATTTTTATGCATGTGGAAGTAGCTATTTCTGAATAACCTTTTGAAAAAGTATCAAGAATTAAGTGTGGCTGAAAAATCTATAGCAGACCATTGTAAGGACATAGTAGAATATGGCACAAAAGTAAGACCTTCCTCCGGGGCTAACCTAATTATGTAGCAAATATGTAACTGTATGCAAGACTGTTGTTGAGCTTTTAAAAATTCTGTAGAAAAGTTAGTATCTCCTGTTCCATTAATAGCAGATTGAGTTTTGTATGTGGTTGCCAGTTCTATTGGCAGATTAACTTCATTGCTACCATAGTTGTGGCTTAGAAATAGACCTTACTTTTTTCCTCTTTAGTGGTTTTTTTTTTTTTAAACCAACTTCACTTACTTACAACTGTAATGTCTCAGAATCCTGATCAGGGCCAGCACCCTGCTGCACTGAGTGCTCTACATTAAAGGAACAATATGTAATGTAGTAAATAAACTTGCTTGAGGCATTGATAAAACTGAAACATATTTTTCCCCCCAAGTTCAGTCTGTTGCATGTGTTCTGCAGTCTATCTAGCGAGGAAACGTTAGATCTGATTTGTCAAGGTAGTTACAGGGAAGCTTAATTCTAAGTAGGAGAAAAATCCCACTGATTTGCTTGGGCTACTCATTTGTTAGAGATGGACAAGTGCTAATGTACAATGATAAATTGACTTCATAATGTACAAATCATGTATATGCTGTTTTCGCAGGGGAACTTAAAGATTATCATAGACTTAAGACAAATAATCTGGAAAAATTCTTACTTAATCACATGAGTTATCCAAGACTCTCCAGACACATTGCCAGCATAATCCCTGCTTACCCAGTGATGCCAGCAGCGTGGTCTGGCATTTTCAGGGTGCCATCAAAGACGTTTCAAGAATGGGTATACTGTCAGGGCGAAAGCTGACCAGTAATGGGCAAAATAATTACTTAATTGGTAGGGAAAAAAACAACCCTGAAATTAAAGGCTGTTGTAGTAGCTAGTACAGAAATGTTCATAACATTACTTGATCCATCTAAAAGCTTAACAATAAAGTTGTTCCCAATAGAGGCATTGTGTTCTGAGGAATTGGTCGTGGTTTCACTTAATAAAAGTTTTACCCAGTATTAGTAGGTAAAAACAGTTTCAGTACCCTTAAAATAAGAGAAGAAGAAAGCAGGAGCTGTATGCCATGCTTTCTGGCTTCCAGAAAGCTCATTGTTTGCGAGCAAGTGCAAAGTGCGTTTTGTGGAATGGGAAGAGAGGCCTTGGAAGTGGGCAGGAGATAAACGATAAATGCCAAGAAACAGTTTTCTGCTGCATCCTCCCCTGCAAGGATCTTGGTGATAATTGGCGCTGTAAGAAGCTTATCATCTGCCCGCGTTAGAAAGGGGAGTAGAGTATGTTCAAGGGAATGCTAACAAAAATTAGTTTCTGTTACCACGGGGGTGATGACAAAGCCCTCTGAAATTATTTCTCTCCTGGTAGTTACTCCAGAAGTCGTAGATTCTAGATTTGTTGTGCAGGCCCACAAGCAGTGACAAATCTCAGACTGTTTTACCAGTCCTGCAGATTGGAGGAATATTCCTCTGACCTTGCTCTTGTATGTGCACGGAAGTGTGCACACACGTGTGTGTTCACGTGTGTTTGCGCACACACAGAAAATAGAAATCAGTGGAATTCTACAGCTGCATCCGAAGTTAACTGACATGACGTTAATGAATTTTCCTACCTTCAAGAATGATCTTGCAAAACACTACATCCACAACAGGAAGGAAGGCGAGTTCTCTGTCTCTTTTTTTGTCTCTTTCTAGACGGTCTTTCTTTGCCTGTGGACAAAGCAATTGTAGGTTTGGCTAGAGCTAGAGTCCTGTACTCGTCCTCTGGACTGGAAAGGTAGCCAGAGCTGCGTGAAACACCTGGAGGGCTCGTTATGGCAAGTACTTAGAGACCTTGTCTGCTGTGAAGAGCTGAGACCAGAGGTGCCTGATGAGCTGAAAGGTGTGTAGGAGTTTGCGCAGGCTTTATTTTTTGGTTTTACCGTGTATTTTTGAATGAAAAGATAAACTGTAGAAGATGCAAAGGTTAAAAAGAGAACCTAGCAGCAGCTGGATTTAATGTCTCTGGTCTGAAAATAAAATACATTTGGACGGAAAAAAATTATGCTGAGGTTTTAATGAAATTAAGAGAAATTATTAGTTTAGACATCCATTTCCATAGCACTGACATGCCAAGAGTGCAGCATACTGCACGTACGTTCCCTTTCATGCCAGCCTGTGTCATGTTAATCCGCTTGTCAGTGCAATTACTAGTTGTGGCCAGACTGTGTGATGGTGCAGCATTTTTCTTCCAGCTGTCCTGAAGAGGATTAACTCACACACTTGCTACACTTAAAGGAAATGGGGCTTGCAGAAATAATGGAAAGATGCCTTATGGATTGCTGTGACAGTCACATAAATACTTCACTTGAGAAAAAACTATTCCAATATTCAGAATAAGGTATTCAAAATGTCTAAGTAACCCAAAATGTTTGGTTTAGTTCTGTGTTCACAAGTAAGTAAACTTGTAATGACCATTTGCTAGTCATAGCTGTATCGATCACTGTAAATAATAACAGTCAAAGAAAATGAAAACTGGTGCTCCTGAACGCTCACAGCAGCCACAGGAAAAACCCATCAACAAGCTTTAGGGTATCTGTTACCAGTGGAATCTCAGAAATGCTTGGAAACATAAGTCTTAATGAATAATAAAATCATAGAAGCATAGAATGGTAGGGGTTGGAAGGGACCTCTAGAGATCATCTAGTCCACCCCCCCTGCTAAAGCAGGTTAGCCTAGAGCAGGTTGCACAGGAATGCATCCAGGCGGGTTTTGAATATCTCCAGAGAAGGAGACTCCACAACCTCTCTGGGCAGCCTGTGCCAGGGCTCTGTCACCCTCACAGTAAGGAAGTTCCTCCTCATGTTCAGGTGGAACTGCCTGTGTTCCAGTTTGTGCCCATTGCCCCTTGTCCTGTGGCTGGGCACCACTGAGAAGAGTCTGACCCCGTCCTCTTGACATCCACCCTTTAGATATTTAGATATTCTATATTTGTAAGCATTGATCAGTAGCGACTGGTATTTTAGAATTTTCAGCACCTATTACTTTGTACCATGTTGCCCTTAGGACCTTGCATTATGATATGACATTAATTTAAATCTGCTTCTGCAAACTATGGTTGGTTCCCTATGTCACATTGTAACACAGACAAACAAGTTATCCAGGATGGTAAAGGATCTGCTCTTGGGCAGGCTATATATAAATGTAATTTTCTTTAGCGTACAGTTCTGAAATGGATAATTATATTTGGAATTATGCTTGTATTTTTCTGTATTGCAAATTATTGATAGAAAAACTTGGCAAATGTATGGATATTAAAAATGGTTATCACCCAGGCCAAGCCGTGTCTTGAAAGCTGCTGTTTATCTTAAATCTGGAATGTCTGCTTTGCCAGACGGGTGCTGTGTGATGTACTGCAGCTTACTGTGACTGTGCGATGCCGAACAGGGGTGCTGGAAGGGAGACCCTGGCTCTGTGACCATCATTCATGAGAAACTCACTGTGCTGCTTTTACCTGGTATCTGCACAAGAGCTGCACCAAATAAACAATAAAAGAAGTTTTTACTTACATAGTGTTCTGCCTTCCATGGGATTGAGGGAGGTTTTTGTTTTACCCTTTCTTTTTAGCTGATCTAAGAACCTTTTTTCCTCATCTGTAGAGAGAGGAGAAAGCGAGCAGCTTTGTAGCAGGAATAGAGAGAAGAGACTTCTCCAGCCTGAAGACAAGCAGGATGGTGGGTGATCACAGTGATTCCACTAGCCAGAACGCTTGCTTTCTGCTTCCTGACATTTCAAAGCTGGACTGCAGCAGTGTTAGCAGAGGGGCTATTTGTGTATGCAAATGCCGCTCAAGTTAATGATGATTTCTGGGATCAGTAACCACTGGAGTCAGTAGTAACTAATTCTTTCCTTCTGAGAAGGATGTATAACCTTTTGTTACCAGTATTATGTGATTGGAGCATGGAAATTAATCTTTTGACAAGCGTGGCAGTTCTTGTAAATACTGCTTGTTTAGTGTTTGTATATGTATTTGTTTTGCATTAGTATTACATAGGCTTTTTTCAACAGCTTTTAGTGAATTGCTGAGTTTTGGCAGCAATAATCATATTTACTTGGCATATCTATCTCTTTAAAAAGAATCCTGATGCGTCCTTCAGAGTTTTTGAGTTGTCATCTCTCAGTGCTGTTATATTTGTAGTTGATTTTTAAAAATGTTGTTGAGGGATGAACTTTGTTCTCTAAATGTAGAGAACAGTAGCAAAACACTTGATTTTTTTTTTTCTTGAACTCAGGATAGAATAACAGCATTGAAATGTTTTATGTGCCCTTCTGCTAAACTGTTTACAGGTGTTAATCTGTATTTATTACTTGCTAATCTGGCCGCTGGCAAATGGAGAGATTGTCTGGCAAGCATAGAGTCAGTTGCTTGTGCTTCCTCCCTTGTATCGCTCTGTTCCTGCTAACTCTTCCATTTCCCTCTCTAAACAAAAGGAGGCAATTTCGAAGTGATTGATGATCATCTCGTTTCTTCTTTCATTAACTACTAACTACCTTAGAAAGGAGGCTTGCTGCTGTAACACCTGACCACAGATGGTCAGATGAAATAAAATAGATCAGGAGAGCTGGAGTCCATCAAACCAATTTATACAGTGGACTGCAAAGAAGGAACAAATTGGATGCTTCAAGGAGTAATACGGGGCAATCAGAGTAGTGGTTTTGGTTATTTAGTACTTTATAAGCCAATAGCCTTAACTCTTGTTTGAGGATACTGAATTGTTATAAAGGATGTATATGAAGCTCCTGGATGCTGTCATCAGAATTCCCATAAAATACATTCGTTAATTTGCAAAACCTGAAGTGTGCTTATATTGATTGCCTGCTCTCTAATGCCCAATCAAGAAGTTTTCACAAATTCGTCTCTTATGTGTGCAGCATTGCTTATGTATCCTTCTCCCGAGAAGAATTTGCATTGCACTAGTGGGTGTCGGGCTTCATCAGTCTGGGGCGTACTCTCATCTCCCAACAGTAATCTCTTTTGTGTAATCCACAAAAAGAAATGCTTCTCCGTAGAGAGCAGCTCAGTGGCAGTGGGGGCACCTCCAGACCTCCAACTGTGGTCTGAAAGGGGCTAGCTCTCCCTCTGCCCTGGGGAGGGAAGGTAGAGGAACCAGCCTTGTTACTGAGCACCTAAAATGCCTCCCCTAAAGTTTGTAATTAGCGAAGTGATCCTTTACTAGATCTGCATAGACATGTTGGCATGTTTTTCTGGAAACCCAAAAGACAACTTGTGTTTCGCAAGGATGGATCGGGAGCAGGCTGAACTCCTCCATCATTTGTCTTTGCCAAAATAATGTTTGAGCTGTTAAAACTTCAGAATTCTTTGAAAGAAAATTTTTAGGCCAGATTCTGATTTCAGATCATCTAGAAAGAAAAGACCTGTAGAGGTCTTGCTTCTGTCCAACCAAATCTGATTTATTGTAGTGGCAAAGTAGTAAGAGAGAGTTTAGCACGGGCGAACTTCAGTGTCCGCTTTCTTTCGGCTGGGTAATTAAACTCTTTCTGCTCCTTCACCTTCATGACTGAAGCTTTCCTGTCTAGCGTGGAAATACCTTTCTAGGGAGCCAAATTACAAGGCATAGCAGACCACTTCTGATGCGTTTAAGGAACATTTTCCTTCAGGCTTTCTGTGGAGAGCACTCTAGGGCCCTGTGTGTGCCATCCTGCCATCTGAACCTTGTTAACAATTCCACTGGTTTTTCTGATCAATGAGCACATTCTTTATGCGTCTTGTTATCTCCCTCTGGGATATAATGGAGATTGGGAAGAGGGAGGGGTATTTAATAAGCCTTATCAGAGTGTTACTAGGAAGATAAGGATAAATGTACTCACAAAATGAGTAATTTCACTTTCTCACAATAAATCAAAATTTATACTAAATAAATGGTCTGTACCTTTAGAATTATTTTAGTGATAGCGCATGGCCTATTCAAGATCATCAATAATCAGGATTTTTGTGTAAAGGCAAGATATTTTAAACTGAAAGATTGCTAGGAACAGTCCTGTCAGAAGTCACGCTGTGCCTGCCTGGGCTGTGGAAGAGCTTCCTGAGCTATTATTCATTGCTGCCCTGTGCCCGGGCACCGTGCTTTGGGATCAGGAGTCCCTTCTGCCTCTTTCAGGGCACTGGCTAAACTGCAGAGAACATAAAAGCTTCCCTTCACTTTTTTATTTTCCTTGGTGATGCAGAGCAGTTGAAAGCTGTGTGAATGTCTGAATGTGTTGGAGGTTGCATCCCCAAGGCCAGCAAGGCAGCTGGGCACAGAGGGCTGATTCACGGCAGTGCCAGCCCTGCCTCCTCTTTGTTGAAGTCCCTGGTGCTGATATGGAGGGAGGACAGAGAATTTTCTGTGAGGCAGGAGGGGCTGGCTCAGGCTCCTTCCATTCTCCAGCTGCACCATGTGAAACCTGTTAGCGCACCAATAGAGATAGTCTAACCACGTGGCAGAAAAATGGGGAAAATTCCACATTTAAATCACTTACAGGCACATCTTACTGCTTTTTGCAACTTCCCTGAATCTGTTTCTCCCAAAACTCTCTTGTCTCTGTCCAAAATGGCATCAGCTTTGCACCCTGGCTTCCTCCTGTCATGCCCTCGTTGTGGGGGAAGGATGGGTGATGGGGATAAACGTGTGGAGTGTCAGTACAGAACTGGAGAGCTGGCAGGAGCTCATGTAAGTCTTTTGGGATGCGATGGTAAGAGAAGACTTGAACAGAAAAATGCTGCGTTACTGAAAATAAAATATTTTCAGGTGAAAATAACTGAAGCGATAACCACCTTTCTTTGACTTAACTTGAATGTTTTATGGAGTAGGTCTGTCTCACTGTTATCTTCTGCTATCTCCAGCTGTTTATTCTTTTGCCTGTAATTTCATGATCCTGCAAAAGCTAAAACATAGCTTAAGTGCCAGGTACTGAGAGTAGTTTCTGTCTGCAGTCTGGCATATATGCCAAGGCTTTCAGGGTTAGGGTTGTAGGCTTCCCCTGCCCTTAGGCAGGGCTTTTTCATCTTGCACCTTTGTAGCCGTGCAGCTGACTCGTGTTTCTGGGTGCAATTGTAGTGTTTATAAGGAGAAAAATGTCTTGATGGTGCATTCTTTTGTGCTGTCTGGCTGTTTATTCAAATTATTCAGAAAGAGATGTACTTGAACATGTAAACTGTATGTCGTTTGTTCACAGACTGGGGGATGTTTGTGTGTGAGACAAGTGACCTTGCCATTAGTCAAGTCAGTTATCTGGTTTTCTTACACAATTGGGTAGTTGTGCACATAAATTAGATATACAGTGGTGTACTTAATTCTTAAATTTTGAACATTATTGAAGTGTTAAATGAGAAGTTATTTCTAAGGGCATTCTTTGTAATAAGAAATTGAGCCAGGCTTTGGTGCAGGAAAGGACTAGGACTGACAGGAGGTCCTTTAACATCATCTTCAGGTTGACTCTTTCTGATGACCTTAATCCTTCTCCTGTTTGAATTTTCCTCAATTACCAGCTAATTTGGCTTCTGCATAGTGAACTGATGGGCCTGTGTAAAGGCCAAATAGCCATTTGCATCCTCGGTTTGGGGTGATGCTCTGCAGCTTCAGCACGGGTGATATTTCATTTTCTGTAGCTGCTTTGCTACTGGGAATAGACTTTCTGGTGACTGTTTCCTGATGGGATCCTTGTGGGTTGCAATTACAAAGGGCAGTTGGTGGGAGCATCGCAGTGAGCCTGGGGGCCTGGTAATGATCTTTGAAAATCAGTAAGTCTGTGGGGCTGAAGGTCCACCCACCTGGTACAGGGTTCCATCCCTGCTCTAACCTGTTCTCCCAAATTCGAATGGAAAATGCTATGGATCACTTGCTCCACAGAGTTAGTCATATTGCAGGATTGTGTGGAAAAATCCATCATGAGCTGTTTGTGTTCCTCATCTGCCTTTGTCCTTGGCTTAAATCTGTGTCTTACTGCTGCAGCTGTCTCTTGCTGCAAGTTGGTCTGCAGATGACTTGCTTCTCTTACTGTTACTCAGTGACGGGGAACTGCAGAAAGCGTTAAGATACAGGTCAGTTATAGCTTGCTGAAAGGAAGTTAAGGTTAGGTGAAAGGCTTTGGAATTCTTTTCTGATGCATTTAAAATTTTTTTCGTTTAAGCGTGAAGAAATTGTTAACTTCAAATGTTTTGCAGTCTGGATACTTCCTTTTGGCTGGTTTTGGAAAGTTGTAGTAACTTGGTGCCTACCGATGCGACAGGGTTCTCTCAACTTTCATGGGTCTAATAGGTGCTGAGGTACTTAACAGATTTCTTCCACTTAGGAGAATTGAAATCCCATAAGAAAATCAATCTCATTCAGCCTCTCTCTTTAGGGAACTGTTTATTAATTCAAGCAAACCAATTCAGGCAAAATCCTCAAGTAAAACAAAGCTAAACTCCCCAGCCAAAGCCACGAGCGCCTTTTTCTCTGCCTCTGTCTGTCCCAGACACAGGACCCACCACTCACCTCTTCTTGGTATTCCCCAGCCTGGCTCAACTCCCATTTCAGAAAATGCATGATTCTTCTTTAAAGATCTGGTAACTTAACGAGGCTCCTTGGACATACCCTTCAGACATGTACACATAAAGCAAAGCTTGTTGTGCTCGCACCTGCCACACTGGCTTTGCCAGGCAAAGCTTTGACCCTTTTTTTTTTTTTTTAGATTGTATCCTGTGGTAGCTGTAGTGGTTTCTTTACTGTCAAATCTCAGACACTCATCTTTGCCAGTTAGGTGTGTTGTTCATTGTGTTCATGGAAAAGGTATGAGATAATGTAAGATAAAATATCCCCTGACAAGGAATTGTTTGGAAAGCTTTCACATTTGGGAGTGGGAAAGAACACCCGCTAATCTGCAGTCTTAAAAAGAAATGGGAAGATGATCAAATAATTATTATTTTGAAATTTAAGTTCTTTATTTTTGTAGATTTGTCCTGCAAAGCCTTGCCTTCCCTTTTATAACTAAGCATGAATTATTCACGCTCACTTTACATAATGGAAGTGCAAAAAAAAATCCACTCTAAATCGTACCGATATTGCAAGTACAATATAAATTCATACTTTTCTGTGTAGACATATACATGGTCATAATAGCATTGGGGATGAGATTTTTTTGAACTCTGATGACCGTTATTGTCAGGGATTTTTTACAAATGTCATGTAAAAAGTATTTCTAAAAGCTTTGTTCTTGTATTTTTGTTTCTGTTTTGTTTTGACAGTTGGTAAACATCACAGAAGATGATCCAGTAAAGAGACAGATGCTGACTTAGTGGGTACACAGTTTGAATGACAAACCAAGATCAACAGATCATTATTTTTCACAGCAAGCAGAGAAGAGCTGAGAGAAATGGCTGATTTTAGTGCCAACCTGTGCTGATAGTAACTCTTGTGTTCCAGAATGCTGCGCAACAGGAGAAGCGCTCTCTCGCATTATTTTGAGATTTTGCTCTGTTTGATTGCTACTACATTTTATACATTCAGGCCAGTACCAGTTTGCTCAAAGTACTGCCATTACAAAAAGGAGGCTAATAACCTCATCTGCACTAATTCAAATCAGAAATTGTAAGTTGTTGTATGTTGTCAAATACTTATTTTAATTTTCTGCATTTCTACCAACTTTAGGGCTTTATTCCCAGGTACGTTGAGTTGACGCTTAGAGTAGGTCAACTAAGCGTAGGCAAGGTGGTCTTTTCACTCTCTTTTGACATCCTTTATTGTTGAACTAGCTTAACTCTAGACTAAATCTTGATGCAAGTCAAAGTACTCTGCTGCAGTTGCACATCATCTGATTGTCTTCAGAAATCCCACTGTCCTTAGCTTCTTAAGGAAAAACGTAGGTGATTCAGGACAAACACATTCAGTGCTTGTGGAGAGCAGCTTTGGGGACTTGTCCCAACGTTCCAGTGGCTCAAGCTTCTAACAGATGTTTTCTATTTATCATCTTGTTATATATATGGATACAGTGATAGTGTAGTTCAAAATTCTTCATGATTGTTAAATAGATTAAATTAGTAGCACGTGGAAATGCCAGGTAATGTTTATTTGACATTACTGTGTTTGATTTCTGAGGTTTGGGTGGTAATTGGCTAGAGGAAAATACTTGCTTATATTTCACATTAATATGTTCAGCATCATCAAATATGTTCATATGAGTGTTTTTCACATCTCCAGGTTTGGTTATTCTCTTTGCCTTCACAGAGCTGTACAGCTGATGAAATGCACACAGTGTTTCAGTTTTAGAACCAGTTTTTGACTTAATTGATCCAGATAGGAACTGAAGAGTTTGCTCCGACGGCTGCTGCTGAGCAGCTGGTAAGCTGAAAGCTCTTTGAAATCATAGTCACAACATGCCAGTACCTCAGAGCTCAGAGCTTGGTTCTGCCTGTAAATATTTGTACTTCAGGAACTGCTTTATTTGGATAGCAAATGGCTTGCCTGTGGATTTTTTTACCCAATAAGGACTGTTTTACCTGACTGTGTTTGTATTCTGCTCATAAATACTCCAGCCACTCAGGATTGCTTAAGTTTGGGACATTGCAATAAAGCGAGACTATCCCATGAGACTTCATAAACTCGCCGTGCTTTTCTGGAACTGCTGTACTTCTACACAGCTGCTGTTGGTCTGCCCAGCACCTTTCCTGTCCTTGTCCTTGGAGGTTTTCTCTGTGAACTGCATGATCAGTATCGTCTGTGTCCCTGGAGTCAACCTGGACTATACAGACCATGGGGAATGCACCACCATGCATTCCCAAAGGCTATGAACAGAGCAATTGTACTGCTCAGACAGTAATCACTTAAGTCNGGAGGTTTTCTCTGTGAACTGCATGATCATGTAACAGAACATCAGTATCGTCTGTGTCCCTGGAGTCAACCTGGACTGTACAGACTATGGGGAATGCACCACCATGCATTCCCAAAGGCTATGAACAGAGCAATTGTACTGCTCAGACAGTAATCACTTAAGTCATTCGCTTATGGTAAGCAAATGATTGAGATTGTGTTACTTAACAGAGAATGTGCAGAGGCCTGGTTTTTGAACGTAGGCAATACATTCTATTGTCAGGTGAGGGATTTGGGCCTGCAGATTCTCGTGTTGGTCCATTAGATAATAATTTGATCAGTTAAATGGCAAGNAATCACTTAAGTCGTTTGCTTATGGTAAGCAAATGATTGAGATTGTGTTACTTAACAGAGAATGTGCAGAGGCCTGGTTTTTGAACGTAGGCAATACATTCTATTGTCAGGTGAGGGATTTGGGCCTGCAGATTCTCGTGTTGGTCCATTAGATAATAATTTGATCAGTTAAATGGCAAGGTAGACATCTGAATGTTAGGGTGTGAAAACTGTCTATGGCAAACAGTGCTCCTGACACTTGTGGAATAAGGCATCTCTCCCAGTCTGGTGGAGGCTGCATCCATGTGAATCCAGTTGATGCTACAAAGGTTACAGTTTTTCTACAATGTCTCTTGCTTTGATTCTTTGTAAGTAAATGACATTTAACTTAATTTCCAAATATTAAGGATGTTTAATCAGTAATTATATGAGCTAGTTGGATATGAATGTTTAGCACCAGTCCCTCCTGAAGTGACTGAGCAGTCATTCATTCTCTGTCTTCTGACCTTATGCCATTGGTCCTAGAAGAATTTCTTCTCATAAATGGCTCTGAGGCAGAAAAATGTGTTTACTGTGGTCTTGATACTGTAAGTGGCTAGGAGTGTGCAAGATGATGGCCAGCTGAGATGATCTCCAGTCACTGCTGCTGAATCACTGTAGTCACTTTCAGAAAGGAAGTTAAAACCTAGGAAGATTAATTCAAAAATTAATTTCTTAGTGTAGTTTAAATGACGGGTTGTTGAAGGTATTTTGAAGATGCCATAAATCTGGTCCTGATATTTAAGCCTTTGAACTGGAAGCTTGGGTTACATCAATACAAATCAATGGCCAGCTGGATAAATCGTAAGCATCAGAAGCCTCAGAACTGAGGGGTGAAACTTCTGAGCAGCTCATGAACTGAGTGTGCTTACATCAAGTCATCTCCAAAGTTAGAGACCTGAGGTTACAGGCCAGCATGCTGTGCTGTGACTCTAGCAGATGCATCGTTCTCTTTCAGTGTTAAAAAATAAAAAGCGACTCCCTGCTGCTGCCCCTGAGCACTGAGCTGTCTCACTTTGCTTCTAAATCTGCTGTTTTTCTTTGTGGTAGCATCTCTGAGCAGAGCTGCGTTTGCTGAAAGTAAGGAATAAACCGGTGTGTTTTCAGTGTCATAGGTATCATGATTCCAGGCAATGATAGGAGAAGAGTGTAAGGAAGGCTATTTTTCTGGTACGTGTGAGAGGAGAGTAACTCTTGTCTGGTTGGACCTTTTTGTGAACCTCCACAGGGAATTTTCATGATAGATTGACAACCTGTGAAACCATGACGTTAGTATCAAATCATCCTTGTGACCTTCGTACATCTTTCTCACTACCTGCTGCTCAAATTTCAGGATGGATATAGCAAGCAGTGTTTCCGTAGCTAGCGTTGGAAATTACTTTCTACAAGTAATCACAGTTCAAAAACTGCATGATGTTTTGAGAGAGCACAGAATTGTTTATAATAATGAGTATTTGTAAGACAGTATTTCAAAAGAGAAGTTGTTTTGTCACAGCTGATATACTGTAAAGGTGATGAAGAAAAAGCCCTGGCTTTTGGAAGGATTTTTTGTTTTAATTAAACATTGTACGTTTCAAGATCAGAGGGGAGTCCTAATGCAAAAGGAAAAGATGACTTCAAAATGGTGTAGTAGGAAGATGTTTTCTAGTCTTTTGGTGATGGTGCTGATCTGAATAGAAACACCCAAATCTATTTTGATGTGATGGTTGGAAACAAAGCGAACACAGTTTCCAGAAATGTCAGTCATGCTCAATGAAAATTTTATTTCCCACTGTCATAAAATTGTACCACCCACTGAAATTAAAACCTTTTCTTTCTTTGGTTTGCTTGTATGTCAGATAGAAGCACACATTTAGCTGTATTTCAAGCAATCTTTGTCTCTTTCAGTATTCACTTTGAATTTCTTTAGAATTAAGATGCACTGACAGTTTCGCAGTAAATCCTCATTATAAATATGCATGCTAAAGAGTCTCAGCATGCACAGCTAGAGTCTTAACTCACATCACATATTTGTTTTCTGGTTTTTTAACCTGCTCGGATTCAAATGTAACTCTGTTCATCTTGCTGTTTAACTTGATTTCAAGCAGTTTGAACAATATAGCCGAAGGCGCCTGTTGTAACAGAGTTGAAACCACGTCTGGAATTTGTTAGAGGAAAACCCAGCTCAATGCCTGTCCTTTAAAAGCAAAAAGTAGAGTACTTTTAAAAAGTTTGCAAAAGGTTGCTGTAATCTCAGGTTAAGTAAAAGATGAGTCATTCTTAAGCAAGCTAACAGCCCTGGTGAAGGGTTCACCTCTGGCAAGACGACGTACCTGTTGGTGTTCCGCAGCCTTCGAGCTTCTGTGGCTCTGCTGGGAGTTTCCCACTGATGTGGGAAATGCAGATAGAGGCATATTTGCACAGGGCTAGATTCCAGTTAAAACCATGAATCAAAAATAGTTGGGTCTTGAGATGGGCTTTTGTTAGAGAGACGCAATTCTAGTGAAAAGATACAAGATAAAGAGGGTTGGATCTGTTACTGTGCACTGAAAGAGAATGGTCACACTGGGGAGTGAAATTTGTGGGAAAACAATACTGATGGCAGGAGAAGGGCAGGCTTGAGTTCTGTCTGCCATAGTGTTGCTGAAAAGATAAGGATAATTGTTAAAAGTTTGCGTGAGAATAGCGGCTAAGAAGAGTTTTTATAAGAAATGGCACCTCCTGCCGTTCCTTCAGAATGATGGAAAAAGTTCTTCATGTGTGAGTAGCACAAGGTACAAATCCGTGATAAGAAATGCTGTATTTTTGCTCTCACCAAGCTGTCAACCTTCTACTTCAATATCTTGCTTTACAAGATTCGGACTGGTGATAGACACCATGAAATATGTTTTCCTCATTCCCCAACAAGAAATTTCTTTCCTTCAGTAGCTTGTGTTTTTCTTTTGCTTTTATTGAAGCTTCTCTTTAAGTGTTTTGAATTTATTTTTCCTTAGCATGTTCTCCCAGGACAAGACATATGACTGGTACGGACCGGCCAGGTTACTCGATCCATTTTCCTGTAGCAGTGAAGGAAGAGAGATGTGAGAAGAAATCATTCTCTGAGTTTTCCCCATGTTGTGCTGTGAGAGGAGATTTGTTTTTCTGTGTGGGAGGGTGGTCATCAATATTTTCAGTACTGAAGATTTGAGTAACAATAATAGAAAGCATTATTTTCCTACTGATTAATTTCCTCATGTAGTGTTTATTTAAAAAAAAAAAAAAATCTTTTTCCAGACAGAATCAAACTATAAACATAGCTGTGCTTTTTGCACAGGTCAGGTGGATGTCAGATAAGATGGCAATGAAATAACAAAGTGCTTTGAAAGAAATGAGTGCCGCTCCCAGTGTGAGACAGCACAGCGAGGAGGAGATATTGGTTGGGGAACATCTAGAAAAACCCGAATATACAAACAATTGAATGCAGTAATGATCCTAAGGAATTACTTATCAGTTTGGTGAGTTCTGGTGTTTTGTTCAGACAAACTGTAAGTTGGAGAGGGAATTTGGGACATTAGGGAGAAGTAAATTGGCAATTCCTTTGACTGTCAGAATACGCATGGGACAGATGTCCAAGTCTGTCTCTGAAGTGCTTGAACAGACCCTCAGCACGTCCTGTCTTAGCTCATAAAAAGGCTTGGAGGTGTTCTTTGCTCAGTGTTGGGCAAGGGAAGTGCAGGTGGAATTTTTAAGGGCAGGTGGAGAAGGTTCCCGCTTTGTAGTTTCTGATGGCCCTTAATGGCTTTGAAATTTTTTTGTCCCAGATCAATAATTGCAAGGAAATAAGGCTGATGCCAATGAGCCGGATCTTGAATAGCTCCGAGTCAGGATGGTTCTGTTGAATTCAAGGACTGCAACAGCTTTTCTGCCATTCTTGGATGTAGAGGAACATTGACAAGTTGCCTTAGTCCTCCACAGTATTCAAGGGTTAATCCTTTTTAAAGTACTGCAGTGTTTAATGTTTGCTGACATTTAATTGAAACAAAGCCTATGAAATTAAAAACAAGGTACTAAATCAGCATGTGTCCAAGTTAGAGAGAACTTAATTTCTTTATTGGAAGTTGGAAGTTTGACCCTGGAGCCAAGTTAAGCTTTGCTTCTTATTTGTGTTAGAATGATTCAGTTTCTAATTGTGTGGATTTTAAGTCCAGTACTTTGCAGGCAAAAGGTTTTTGGTTGGTTTTGGATTCTTTTTTTTTTTTTAAAGAATAAGGAACTTTGGGGGAATCTTCCATTATAGTTTTTTCATGTCTTGTTCTGCTTCCCTGATATTACTTTAAATACAGTTTCTGTGCATTTGTAAATAAACTAACTTTTTCCCGCAAGATGTTCCCATTACTGCTCAAATGTTGCAATATAACTTTTGATATGTGCTGCACTCAAATCGAAAAGCATCACAAATTTTTTTTTCTCCCAACAATTACCAAAGGTTACTCAAAGAGCAAAGGCGTTATTTAATTGAATGTTTTAGAACTGTTCAAGAGAAAGTGCACTTGTCGCTTTTGAAATTGTCTGATGCTGCCTTTGCCTCCAGCCAAAGAAAAAAGGATTTTGTTTTCCTTGCAGAAAGGTGCTCTCATCAGCTGTTACGACTTTATTGTTGACATTGTGCCTTTGTATTACTCTTAGTTCAAGGATCATAAACTTTGTGAGGTTGATTACTCACCAATTAATCTCAAATGGATTTCACTGTCTACTCTTGTTATTTGTATTTCTGTCCGACACTGCTGTACACCTCTTCTAAGACTTTTAGTAACTTTGGTACTGGCAATGTGAGCCCTTGATTCGGAGGGCGCTGTGCATGGCGTTTTTCAGTGTCAAAGATGACACGCGGTGGTTTCAGCCTGGACTGTCTTTGTGGCTGTCCCAGTTACAGACTAGCCCTAGTCCACATGATGGCTTGTTTGAGTTATGTTGCTTGTACAAACTACAGGTCAATAACGTTCTGTGCTATCAGTTACTAACTTCTGTTGTTACCAAAAAAAGGGGAGGAAAAAAAAGAGGCAACCTCTAGCAACCTCTTACCCTAATTATAAGCTCATGAAATTATGAAGCATGCCAGGTTGGATCAGGGGCATCTAATAGCTATCCAGGTAACAGTAGCAGAACTGCAAATATTTATTACTGTAAAGGACAAGAATATTTTAAATATGACTTCAGAACTAATAGGTGAACAGCTAGTATTAGAGTTCAGCAGACGTTAGCTGCACTTACAGGGTTCTCTGGTATCTGGCACTTCATGAAAACTCTTCCAAGTAGTTCACTACAACTGGAAACTGAGGAGAATTATCCTTTCTGCATTTTAAAATGAAAAATACATTAACTTGTTTTTTCCATCTTCATTGAAGTTCTGCTTCTGCTTGCTAGAGCAAATCTGTAGCTAAGCCATTGGTCAGTTTTTCTTCAATTAATATCCTTAATTACATTGCAATTTCATCCTTGTCAGTCAGAAGCCTGTCATTAAAGTTGAATTCTCTTTAACAGTCTATGTCAGGATTTGTTTTACTTTGCATGCCACAAGACATTTACAAAGGAAAAAATCCCCCCACAACTTAAAAAATGTAAACTCCTTTCCTCTATAAGTATTAATGTGTAGTGGCTGCACAGGCTGCCGTGCTTGTGCAGTGCTGCAATTTGCGAGTTAGGTATGAACGAGTCCCTCTTGTTTGATAGTTTGCTAAGTCCAGCTGCACGTTGCAGTTGTCTGAGGATAGATGGGAATACTATACAATCATTGTTTTCCTTAGAACAAAACTCCTTTGACTGTGTTAAATCAAAGCTTTCTGTAATTGGTCGTCTGCCACTCTGGTACACCAACAAATATTTTGGATCGAGTTACTCTGTCGTCGAGTTTGGGTCTGGCACCCTGCTGTGTTCTGGGTGTGCGTCCCTCGCTGTTCCCTTGGACCCTGACCGCACCTCTCCGTGCTGATGCCCCTTGAATTCCCAGTGTCAACTGGCCCGTTCTGCCAGGTTGCTCAACAGACGAACAGGGCCAAGTTAAAGTCGGGACGATTGTCAGAAATGGGCTGTTCTGCCTTTGGATAGGAGAGATCGTTTGTGATCTATGCAGGTCTGTGTTTCCAGCTGCACCAGTGAGCTGGTGAAGGGTACAAGGGCTGTCCAGGCCAGGCCTCCAGAGGGTCTTAAGCTTTCACCAAACTAATTCCCATGTACAGCTTGGAGTCTGATGCTGAGCCTGGCTGGCTGCAGTGGCTAAACGTGCTCTGGGAAGGCTCGTGAGCGGTGAGAATTCAGCTTTTTTAATAATTTAAAAGACAGCTCATCTATTTGTTTAGACACCCCTCTTACTAGGTTCAGACTTGCTGGTCTCTGTGCTACAGTAGCATTTGGGTGACTTAATGAATTATTCATGTCGCTTTATGTAGGGTCTTGATTTTCTTTTGAAGGTTATCAATACAAACAGCGCTGCCAATTGACACTGCTTAGCTTAGGAGCTGTGATGGAGCAAAAGCCTAAAATACGTCTAGAAATTACAAAATTACATTTTCACACACTATTGTCATAAAAGCACCTTCAGAATTATGTTAAAGAGAAGGCTGAGATAGTGATACACTGCATAGCAATGCATGGTTTTAGAGAGAATTCCCGGAGTTACATTATGCAAGTGTGTCAGTGCTGTGAGCAGCTGTGTTTCAGCATTACATTTATTCTTGTTGCTGAAGACATCAGGCCCTTAGTAAAAAACAAATAAAGCGAAAAATGCCATATGATTTTTCCCCCCAAATACCTTATGCTATGTGTGCTCCTTTCCTAACCGGTTGGAATTTTATTCATTATTTGGTGAAAGCTAGAGGGTTTAAGGACACTGATCAGTTTAGCTGGCAGGATAATCTCGATAGCTGAGTGTCAACTCCTGACGGCAGAGGCAATGTGTTGACCATCAGTCGTTCAGTTGCACGTGAAGGACTTCACTGGAGACAGCCGGGTACGTAAATGTGCTTTGAGAGGCAGGGAGCCTTGTGAGAAATTAGCCTGCTTAGTATGTCTTCTCCTGCATGTCAGACTAATAGAATAAGAGAAGGTGGCAGAAAAATAATTGCATTCTCTTTACTAATGAAAGAGCACTTCAAGTCGCCGATAGTTTTACTGGCTTAATTACTTTGCAATGGCAGTATTCAGTGCCTTTGATTCCAGCTTTGTAATAGCAGTTACATGGACGACATGGGTGAACCAGGCAATTTTTTATGCAATTACATTTCAAATGTATTTAAGTGCATAAGGAAAAGTACAGAAAAAAGAGGGAGGTCAAGTAATTAGTGAGCAGGATGGGTGTGCTGCGGGGGAGGTCCCAAAGGAGGCCAGAGCTGGGTGTGCAGTTCCTGCTTATTCCTCTTGTGGGTTCAGTCCCATGGTGGCTTCAGTGCCTTTAGGTCTTCTGAAAATACATAAATTTATTCAGCATTACATTTTATGTGGAAATAAAATCCCACTTGGGTGAATGGAAGAAAATGAAAGAAAAATAACTTAGCAACATTTTTAAACTTTGTTGTTTCAACCCCCTTCTATGTAGTTTGTAAAAGGTGGTCGTGAAACTCCTGTTGTTTCTTGACTGATTTTTCTGAATTCAAAGCTAAAACCCAAGGTGTATGTTCAGCTTAACAAATAGTTTTGCCCTTGCTAGTTTTACAGTTCTATGTATGTCCTGGTTTGACCCAATGCAGTATTCCATCACATTCAGTATAAAGCTGAGGGAGCACGATGGTCACTCCCTCTCCCTTTGTGGCCGGGGGCCTGAGGGCACTGAAGGGCTCTAACGGCCCTAAGCAGCCTCACCTGGTGCTTCTGCCCACACCCAGGGCCCAGGAGCCTATTTCAGCTCCGCATGGGGCTGTCACTGAGGTCCTGGTGATGTGGCAGGGTACTGCTCTCTAGCTATGCCCAGCTCCTTGCTCAAGTGTTGGAGGAGGGCTCTGCCCGAATATTCTACCTTCAATCCTGAATTCAGTTGCTGCCTCCTGTTGAGTACAGTCTGGGACTTTCCTGGAGTGTGCCCCACAGCATCCAGGTGATGTATTTGTCATCGGGGAGGGGGGAGCTCGGTATCGGTTTTGTATATATTTGTATATATTTCATTATTATTCTTCCTATTATTATAATACATTATTATTGTAGTTAGATTAAAGTTGTTTTAACTTTTCCAACCCGTGAGTCTCTTTCCCTTTTCTCTTTCCCTCTTTTTGAGAAGGGAGGGGGTTAACAAAGAGCATCTGTTGTGTGTTTAATAGCCAGCCCAGCTTTAAATGGTGACAACGCAGGAAAATGAATTTAACTGAAGAACAACAATTTTAAAAGACTGTATGGTCTTAGTGGTCAGAAGTTTGTTTGAGTGGGCTCAAGGGTGCTGTCTCTGTTTGTCACATTGGACATTGCCTCTGCTGCTGGAGAAGTGTCACAAGAAAGATGTCTTCTCTCCTCGTGGTGGTACAGACGGTCGCGGTGGAGAACCCTGCTCCTGGCGTGGAGAGGGCTGGTTGCCCTTCTGTCCTCCTGCGCTGAGGTAGCCTTCTGCTTGTCCACGTGTGTGAATCTCATCACAGTGCAGTTTGACAGCCGTATCGCGTGGCCTGTCACGTGTACCACATGGTTTAGAAGAGACCCAGCTCTTGTCTGGAGGAATTTCACTTCTCTGGCAGCTTACCACTGTGGAAAGAGCATCTGTCAGGCTCCACAGTATGTGGTTTAATAACATTCTTTCGGAATTTGGCTCAAAGCTGCTTGTAATACAAAAGGCATTTCACACATGTGAAGCCGTATAAATCTCTGTGTGTGTACTTACCCCATCGGAAGCTATCAGGTAGGTGATACCGTATTCTCTGCATTCAGAGCTGCAGAGCATTAGCTGACATCTTTTTAACTAATGAATTTGGATTAACCGCTAATTCTGAAGTGACTGAAATATTCTTTCTGATGACAGCACTTTCATTCTTCTTGGAGTATAACATTTAATCTGAGCAGTAAGATGCCATGACAGACAGCACAAGAAGGAAGGTGCAAGAATCTGAGCAATAACATTACAGTAAAGCTGTCTTCGTGGCTGGTTTTTATTGTTGTAGCTATTACGGCATATTACTAGCCAGGTACACTATCTAAATTACATTAATTATACATAATATATGCCTGTGTATAGGTTAGTACAGTATGTGTTCTGTGTAAGTGGTTTTTTTTGTGTTCTGTTTGCAAGCATGAACAGTTTTTGGATCTAGCAGGCAATATAATATAGAACCCAGAGAGAAGTACATGCGATGCAATGCAAATGTTGGGGCCAGCAAATTTATAATAAGGACCTACAGGGTAGACAAAGATTGATGAATGAATTAACCATCTCACGCTTTTGCGTGTGGAATGAACAGGATGTCCTAAGAGGCTCTTTCAAAGGTGACAAAAGCATTGTGTTTTATGGAGGAAAGTTAAATGTTTTCATGTTGCTGGTTTACTTTATCCTTGAGTGGTTTGCGTTGTTTAGGGGGTAACAGTCATGCTGCATTGTGTGTAAACACATGGCATTAGAATTAATTACCATGTTACACTTAAAAGTTTGTGAAAAAAGGCCAAATTCAAAATTTCCTTAGATTAGTACTTCTTTGTTGAGTCAGGCCCTACATTATTTCTTGATCGTTTCAAAGGGTTCGGTCAGTAGAACAGTAATCAACATTTTGGAGTAACACATTAGTAAGGGCAAAGTAGTCATAAATAGTTGTTGGAACAGGAATTATATTGACACTATTTAATGCTTTTAAAATTCAAATGCATCTTTTCTGACAATATGAAAAGACCACTGCTTTTCAAGTGCCTTACTCGTTGACCTAAAATCTTAGTGGAGTGTAGAATTCTGATTTTAAATTTTAATTTTGGGGGTTTTTTTCCACTTTTAGAGCTGCAAGACAGCATGACGCAGAGCAACTAGGCATGTTCAGTTACCTTCCACAGGGTAAGTCTGTCTGTCTGCAAAGAACTGAAATGGTTTGCCTTGTCTGGATGCACCAAGACCCTGTGCGTGTGTCTTGTAATTCATTGCTGTGAGTGTATAGTGGTGCTGGCAGCTGAGGGTGTCAGGGTGGTGCCTCTCGTGGCCGTGGGATATGCCAGTGTCTGTCCTGTATGCCAGCAAAACCAGCTGGGGTGATCTGTGCCAGCATAAAGCCTGATACTTTATTATTATAGGATCACAGGTTGTGTAGTGTGTCTTACTAGGCTTTACCTTTCTGTCTTGTCTGGCTTGTAATTATGTATTCTCTCAGAAACTGTTTTCCCATAAAGAAGGTAGGCTTTTATTCAGCTGCATTTTGTTAAACTGCATATAGCACCCAAATACAACCATGGTCTGTGCATTTTCAGTTGTTTCTTTTCGTGAGCGTAAAGGCCTGTTTGAGAGATGGGTGGCGTGGGATGGTATCGTGCCAATAATGAAATGCTGGGTTCAAAATGAAAGGCAGTCATTCCAGAACATTTTTATTTTTAGATCCTCCTTTTCTTAGTCTTGGATGCTGTTTCCCTCTGCCCTCCTTCAGCGCGATTGCTTGCCAAGCCATGTGAGGCAACTTAAAACTGACATCCAACCACAGCTTGAAATGTGCCTTGAAATCTGTTTTAATTAGATATGAGCCATAATAATTTAATTACAGATCCACCCACAAAATCGTCTGTTTTGAATTGTAGCAGCCACATTGTGTACAGAAACAAAAATGTTTGGAGTAGATACCTCGCTGTTTTTTATCAAGGGCATTCAAGCTCGGAATAAAGTACCAGAGTACTGTGATTGTTTAACATCTAGCTTTCTAATTACCCATATTACTTGTAAAATCTACTAGATTTATTTAGATGTAAGCCAGCTGTGGCTTAACTGCTTGCTCCTGGCGGGGTGAGATGCTTGGTGCATCTTGCACTGAGGAAGCACCTGGGTGCAGGATCATGCCTGTACTGCTGGCAAGGAGCGTATGGCCAGCAATAGATGACTGGAGCTTGAGAAATGTCTCGTTGCATTGTGGACAGACCTTTCAAATAATTATTTACCGTAAATTTGAATTAAATATGTATCACATATTTAAGATGGAATTCCATCCATATATATATATAATTATTCCATATATATATATATAATTATTATATATTCCATCTATTCCATATATAGAGGCTGTTGTCCCAGAGGAGTAGCTGCTGGGGAATGGTGTCTAGGTTGCTATTTGGTCATCTGGTAGCAAGTATGAGTTACTGCTGTTTAAATTTGCAATTGACAGTAAGATCAATAGAGTAATTATTACATCTTCATCCATGCTTAATATGTGGAGTAAGCGAAATCATTTGATAACCTGGGATCGTTCGGTGATGCATGTAGCAATACAGCAGCAGGGAGCTCAAGGAGTGAAGGCTGTAACTGAAGAGGAGAGACGCTGTCTGAAGAACCAGCAGCCACAGAGGCGGCAGCGGACAGGATGGTTAATGGAAACTTCTTGTGTGATTCTGTTGCAAAACACCACTTGCAAGCCTCAGATTGACTGACTCATCAGTCCATCAGTCTGTCTGTCACGATACAAACAGTGGTTGTTAGAGTTAGTGTGAAAGCAGTGGAACTGCCTTGAGGGAAAATACCTGCAGATATGCCAAAGCCACTGCATGAACATACCTGAAATACGCAGTACTGGTCAAACAGGAAATACTCATTTCATTCATTCTGAATTATCTAAAGTAAGTTTTTAAGTCCATTCCTGAAGGGCTTTGTGTGTTTTAATTAGAATATCTGAAGCAATACTGCTGTAGAAAATATCATGGTTGATAGCACAAATTTTCTGTAGTTGCTGTGGCTCCTACCCATCCTCTCGTCAGCATTATGGTGTAGTGTTTCCTTTCACTTCCCTAACATGCAGTTAAGAGGTACTTGTTAAATTTGGAATGTTTTGTATCTCTATATTCACAGATTAATCATTTTCAGTTTGGTGGTTTGTACTTATGTCTAAATCCTTGAGATGTTTGGATATTTTTCGCAAAATTGTTGGACAGTTATTCTCATGAAATCCTGTCAGTGGAATTTCTTAGTGGTTAGCAGTTAAAGACGGAAAGCTGTGAAATCTAAACCAATTCTGCTCTTGTTGTCAGGGTTATAAATTCACATTTAAATCAGTGAAATGACATTATGAAACCTGAGGGATGGGAGTGTGCCTACATGTGGGCAGGTACTATGATGCAGCTGGTGTGCTGTGATGTAAGCCAGGGTATGAATGAAAACTTAGTTGTGTGTTCAGAAAGCTTAAAAGCAAGACATCGTTGGAATTAAACTTCTCTGTGGAAGAGGGGCTGTGGGACTTGGAGAGACCCTATGGGTGGGAAATCAGGGAGGCTGACGTTGCTGCAGCTGGGACAGCCCTTTGCTCTTTGATAACACCTGATACCTGTTCTAGATCATTACCCTTCTCCAGAAGAATTCTTGTGCGCTTGGAGATTAAAGGCTGTATTCTTCTGTGTCTGGCTTGCTGGAGACAGCTCCAAAGGAAGATGTTTTCCTTTGTTTCAAATGGTAGTTATCAAGAAATAGTTTGGCATTTTTAATCATTACTTTAATGAACAATTCTTCTTATTAAAAGTTTATTGCAAATCAGCAGGCACCATTTGTGATTGAAGGCCTGATGTTTAAAGATTTATTTGGCCATCACGTGCTACAGGGTTGGACCAAAATGCTCCTATCAGCTGCACCCGCAGGAGAAAGCTGAGGGATAGTACTTATAAGGTGCTTCTGTTTCATAGAATCATAGAATGGTAGGGGTTGGAAGGGACCTTTAGAGATCATCTAGTCCAACCCCCCTGCTAAAGCAGGTTAGCCTAGAGCAGGTTGCACAGGAATGTGTCCAGGTGGGTTTTGAATATCTCCAGAGAAGGAGACTCCAC